>VDFB02258062.1:0-209827 GCA_007258455.2 Sequoia sempervirens | reverse complement strand
ATGGGCATCTTTTTGAGAAAAAAGAGGGATCGTCTTCTAGGAAAGATGGTGTCTCCAACAAAGAATGTGGGGCAGCCACTATAAGAGTAGCCCTTGTAGGTGGTCTATGTGATACTTTCTTCGATAAAGGATGAGATCTTAAATTTTCTTTCTCATTCACTATTAACTTCTCGTTCTTTGAAATATGCCATAATTTGTTCATTAGGAAATCCCTTCTTTTTCAACCCTTGACAAACTTTAATTCCATGGCTGGTCATAGCACATAAGTAAGCTTTCACATAACTACATGGGCTCTTATATTCGGCTTGGTAGTGACTACAATGCCAAAGAAAAGGCCCACCTTGTAGAAGTTGTTCAATCATTGTAATTGTTGGGGTGCAAGACCCAAAACTCTTGCTTGGTTCATATGGCGTGTGCTCATTGACAACTTGAGCTTTTGGTGTAGTATTAGTTGTATGTGACCCAACATTCTAATGATTCTACTAGGGAGGGGTCCAACTTTTGCCCTCAATGGGTTAGTCTTGCCTCTTCCCCCATTTGTGTGTTTGTAATAGGTCCTTTTAGGTTTGACTATGTTCTCTTTTTGGGACCTCGTCTTGGGGGCTAATCGTGGGGGTGCGAGACCCTTAACCCCTACATTTGGGTTGGTCCCAACATCTATGTTTGGTTCCTATGGGTCGTGCTTATTGACAACTTAAGCTTTTGGTGTATTGGTGGCAATTTCTAACCCAACTATAACATATTTCCATAGAGGTATTGCTTGATCATATTTGAATTGTCTATTTGTCCTTGGGTCCATTGAACTTGAACTAGTAGTGAATTTGAATAGATTGCTATTATAAGAAAAATAAAATAAACATTGAAAATGTAGCCCTATAGTACATGAGCCTAGGAAAAAAACACAAAGAACAACAAAAATACAACCTTACAATACATGCAAACTTAATAAAAATAAAGAATGATCTAAAAAATTCTAAAAAAATTGTACACTTTTTGAAAAAAACCCATGTTACTCCAAGTTTTCGAGACAGGGATGAAAGTGGGTGGTGGGACGTGTTTCAAGATATCCAAATTTTCAGGTCATTTTTGGGGACGACATGGGATGGCAAAGGGGGCAGCTATATAAAAAATAGAGAAAACTTAAAGTATATAGGGAAATTCCAAATATTCATATGATAACATTGATAAAGCATTCATATATACGTTATAGAACCTTAATACATAACATTTGTGTTAAGTTGAGAGTTCACATGAGAGTCAAATTCAAACAAATTAGTGAATGTCAAAACTTAATTCAAATTGCTTTCATAATTTATTTTCAATACGCATATGATATTAAAAAACGGTATACAAGTTATAACAAAATGCCCGAAGGCTACAAGTTTCAATTTCAATTACAATATGAAAATACAAAAGAAGTACATTGCTGCCCCTAATTTGCATCTCTCAACACTGCATCAAAATAGGAGTCCTCTAAGTCACTGCCATTGTGAGGGTTCACCTCATCCAGCAGAATCTCAACCAATACCTTTGGTGCCTCCTCCTCATCGACCGTGGTAGGGCGTCTTTGGTATCAACTTCACATTGTAGAGTTGGAGTCTGTCGATACTCTGGAGTTTAATGATCCTAAAGTCAAAGAGCACTATGCACAACCACTAGCTTCTCTACTCATCTAGAGGTAAGTCTATTTCTCTTGATGGAGTGGATAAAGCCATATGTGGAACAATTCCTCATTGTAGTAGAGGAATTGGCAACCTATGAAAGGAGGTGGATGGCAAGCATCTTCAACTGTGGTGTATCCTTCCTGTGCCATGTCCACCATCTAATAGGGTCAGTTTGAGCTAATGTAGCTCTGTCTTCACTCTTGGTTTACTTAATGTTGGACCACAAAGATTTGTGAAGGAAAGCCATTGTGTGTGAAGAATTGTAGACTCCTCAACTGAATACATATTTTGAAAAGCCTTCATTAGCTCTTCTTTTACCTTTTCGTCATCACAAGGAGGCAACTTTTTAGCCTTTGGTGCATACCATTTGGGATTTAGAGCAAAGGCTGCGATATGAAGTGGGGTGTTAATTGTGTTCCACCTCCGCATCACAATGGGCTTAATATGTTGCTCATATAATCCCAAAGTAGGATCCTTAGCCAAAATTGTTTGCTTTATCTTTCCAAGCATGCTGACAAACGTCTCATATATCTCTCCAAGACTAGGAGAGTTCGTATCAACATATCTAATGATATTTACAATAGGTAAGATGAAAGGTCAAACATATTAGCAAAATGCAAACAAAAAGTTCAAAAGAATTTATTGTCAAGTTAGAAACTTCAAAAGTTGAAACATTGAACGATAAAATTAAAATATTAAAATCAGAAATTTAATGTGAAAATCAGCAATTTAATATTTAATAAAATCAACAATTTAAAATTTAATAAAATCAACAATTTAATAATAAAATCAGTAATGTCTTACCTCATAGTGGACCACCAATCCTCATCAAGGATTCTTTGTTTGATGGCTTTTCCTTTAGTAGAGCTTGAATTAGGCCATACTCCGCACCTCAATCATCCACTTTAACAAAATGAAGTAACTGGTATATCTTGCCTCAACAAGTTAGAGAAATTCCTTCTTTGAAAATGTTCTAAAGAGAGCAAGTGAGGTGTGGTGGTTGCAATTTGGAAATGAACATTTGAATATCTTTAGCTTTTGCTACCATTTGCTTCACCCAATCTATTTTCCCTATGTCTTTTAATGCATGAACACAACATGGGGTCCAAAAGATGTGCTCGTAAGCACCCTCCATGATCATACCAACCAATTTGCACACATGCTGAATCAGTGACCACCTATACAACATTTGATGCCCCAACCTCCACTATGGTCTCTCTCAAAATGCTAAACTAGAAGTTTGCATCGTTACACTTTCCTGAACAATCCACGACTTAGAAAATAAGAGCCAGTTGAGCATGTGACTATGATATTGATGAGTGTCTGATGTCTAATATTGGTTCACCCATCCATCACAATAGAACAACCCATCTTGATCCAAGTTTGCCTCATATCCTCCATTAGCAAATTAACCATAGGATATTCTTTGTCTAGGAGGGTAGTGCGTAGTTTATGATCTCTAGGGGGTACAAATGATGGACCAATAGATGCTACATCTTTGATCATTTGTTTAAAATGAGAGGAACAAACCACATGAAATGGACATGCAAATTTTTGGCAATGGAAGACTTTGTTGCATCCTGAGCTTGCACATTAAATATACGCGCAACTCTTCCTTGCCTTCCACCACCACTAACCTTCCTCTTTCTTCTTGTGGCTATATCACTACTACCACTACCAACCATGGATGGCACAGGCATAGATGAATGTCCACTTACAAAATAATGTGCCGGCATTGTCAAACCTATAGATCTCATTTCTCCTTCCATGTGCAATCTATGAGTCTCTAGCTTCTCATCATCCTTTATGTTTGGACAAACTTTAACTCCACGACTTGTAACCACCAAGAAATGAGACTGTACCCTTGTGTAGCTCCCTCTAAAATCTGCATTGCAAATGTGACACAACCATACCCTACTCCCCCTTGAATTTTTACTTTTGGTATTTAGGGCTGTCACAGGTTGGAGAAGAGGTTTTTTTTTTTTTTTTGTTGTTAAAAGGGTCCTTTGCATAAGCCTTCAAGATTTTTGAAGGCCACTCAAATGGATTCTATGGCTGTTCACCTCCATTCTCAACACTTACACACTCTGATGAGGCTAAAACCCTTAAATTTATTTGAGTTTTCTCCACTTCATTGTCACTACTGTCATTCTCATTGCTGCTCATGTTGTTTTTTTGAGATTTAATGCAACTTTAAATTGAGAAATGGAAAAAAAAATCGGACTTTTCTTACTTTAAAGCTTTGAAAAAACTTGCAAAAGAAAAACTGATAGAATGACTTAACTCTTTTAAGAAATTGCAGTCTCACTACGAATGATTCCTTAGATTTAACCTCTTTTGCAGCTGTTCCTTCAATCCTTGCTAAAGCAATTTGCTCTTCCTTCAAACCCTGCTGCAATACTTTTGCACAACAAAAAAAATGCTTATGAAATGAAATGAGGCCCTTTTTCTGAGCCTCATTTAGGGGGAGCTGGGGTGTGGGGCCCTACAATGAAAGAGTTTTATAACTTTTTTAAAATTTTTTGAGTTTTTTTAATTTAAAATGTTACTTTTTGTGGGGGGGTGGAGGAGTGGGGGAAACGGTTGGTTGTCCCCTCCATTCTTGTCATACTAGTATTAGAATGACTTTGTAGACTGGGTAACATCAGATTGATGTTGTCTAGAATGACTTTGGGAGGATTGGAATGCTTTAGCAATGCACTCAAAGAGGGACATTATCTTACTAATCCATGGGTGAGAATTGACAATAATTGAAGGGTGCTTAATGCCTCCTACAGGTTTGAAAGTAGGATGTATCAACTCGGCACTTCTGGGGCTCTTGTAAGGATCTATCTCCAAGAGTCACAACCTGCCAAAGTGCCATTATCTTGGCACAAACAATGACCTAGGTCTGATGGTAGATAGATAAGATACTTGAAATAAGGCGCTTCCTAGCCTCCTTTTCTTGAAGTAGGGGCAACAAATCCAATCATCATTTAGAATATGGTCATCTTCAACTTAAAGCTGTTTTGAGCATATATCTTTAGTTTTCCAAGGGAATCCTCAAGATGTGTCTAATGATGTTGTTGATAGCAATGATGAATGATGGTGCTAGCCAAAATCTATAAGAAATACTAAACATAGAAAGCCAACTTAGGGTTGAGCTGTTGTGGAAGTAATTGATTTGTAATCACCGGGTTTATAGCCCTAGAGATACATTAAACATGAATTCCCTTAAGCTAGCTCTTCACCTACAACTCTGAGCAACTTTCCCTAAAGGATTTAATCAACTTGCAAAAGTATTAAATGCTAAATAACATAAAGGAAATAGCAAGGCAGACAATGAGCAAAACATACACCCTATAGATTTTCATCCAAACAAAATCCAAATGGGGGAAGAACTCTAGGTTTGGTATGTTACACATATCCCATTCACCAAATCAGTGCCAATACTTGGAGATTTGCCATATTGGTCTTAAGGGAGTTGTACATTAACCCTATAGCCTCCTTTGTCTTGACTCTGCTCTTATGTTTCATGAGAACCCTAAACACCTTCTTCCCCTCTTTGAAAACCACATAGAGAGTGTCTATTGAGCCAACCAAACTATGCCAAAGACTCCTGGATTGCCTCAAATACTTCTTTGGCCTCTTAGCAATGGAAGGTAAGTGGTTCCTTGATATGTCAACTGTTGCCCATGAGTAATTGCTCATCTTTCTGCCATACTCCTGTGCGGGCCAAATGATCTCTTAGCCCTGAAAGGAAAAATAAATCGAGCAAGGGAAAGAACTAATCAATGAGCATTGTTTGAAGGAAAAATATTACCAAAGAGAGAGTAGCCAAACCAAGCACCACCAAATGCAAAGGAGACACAAGAATTTGATAAGGGGAAAAAACAAGAAAAAACCCCAATATTATGAATAGAGGCAAAATGCCCAAGAATGATACAAAGAGAGAGAGAGAGAGCACTTAAGCCTTAAGCTTGCTTGCTTGAATGAAGAATGAGAGGAGAGGCACCAAAATATATAGAGGTGAGAAGAGGAGTTAGAATTAGAATGTAACTCCCAATTCAATGAATGCATCATTCATCTATGTGTGTGCGAGTTGTGAAGAACCTCTCAAGGAGGTGTCTAAAAAGGAATTAAAAAATAAATAATTACAATTAAAGAATAACCTTTACCAAGTAAAGATTAATCTTCTAAAACACCCCCCCCCCCCAGAGTTTACATCAAACCCTTCAATGTGTTGTACTCCTAGATTTTTACAATGAAAGAGAAATTTATCTTTACCAAGAGCCTTGGTGAGGATATTTGCCACTTGATCTTCACCTTTACAATACAAAAGAGAAATTTTCTTTCCTTCAATTTGCTCTCTAATGAAGTGATGTTGAAGAGCAATGTGCTTGGTCCTTGCATGAAAAACTGGATTCTTGGCTAAAGCAATGGTACTTTGATTATCACAATATAAAGGAGTAGGATCCATTTGAGGTAGAGCCAATTCTTCAAGTAATCTTCTTAACCATAATGCTTCTTTGGATGCATTTGTACAACCTTTATATTCAACTTCTGTAGAACAAAGCGAAGTAGATTGTTGTTTCTTACTATTCCATGAGATTGGAAGAACAAAGAGAAGTAGGTTGTTGTTTCTTACTTTTCCATGAGATTGCACCTGATCCAACAAAGAAACAATAACCACAAGTGGATCTCGCATCATTGGTATCACCTCCTAAATCTGATCAGTATAACCCTTTAAAGAAAAATCACAATTTGCATCATAAAAAAGACCAAGATTAAGAGTACCTTTAACATATCTTAAAATTCTTTTTGCAACTTTAAAATGAGTTTGTTGTGGTTTAGACATAAATCTAGAAACTAAACCAACACTGTAAGAAATATCAGGTCTAGTAAGTGTTAAATAGTTCAAACTACCAACTAATTGCCTATACAAAGTAGGATCAACAAAAGGAGTTTCCATATCAACCATTAATTTAGTTCCTAATTCACAAGGAGTAGAAACACACTTTGCATCATTCATTTTAAATCTATCTAAGAGATCTTGAGCACATTTTTGTTGAGAAAGAAAAATACCTTTAGGGTGTTTGCCAAATTTGCATGCCCAAAAAATAATGTAATAGGCCTAAATCAGTCATTTGAAATTATTGATTGAATTGAGACTTAACATCTCTAATCAAATTGTTAGAACTAGAAGTGATAATTAAATCATCAACATATAAAATAATAATCACAATATCATTTTCACTATTCTTAATATATAAATTTGGATAATCACAATATCATTTTCACTATTCTTAATATATAAATTTGGATCATTTTTACTTCTAATGAAACCTTGAGATAGAAAGAAAGCATTAATCTTAGAATACCATTCTCTAGGAGATTGTTTTAAACCATAAATTGATTTCTTCAATTTGCAAACAAGATTTTCATTACCTTCTTTGATGAAACCCAAAGGTTGAGACATAAATTTCTTCATGTAAATCACCATTTAAAAATGCACTTTTAACATCCATTTGATGAATAGGCCAATGCATATGAGAAGCTAAAGCAAGAACTAATTTAATAGTTGGCATCTTAGTTACTGGAGCATATGTTTCATTATAATCTAAACCTTCAATTTGAGAGAAGCCCCTAGCAACTAATCTAGCTTTAAACTTGCTAACTTCATTATTTGCATTAACCTTAGTTTTATACAACCATTTGCATGAAAAAAGATTCTTACCTTGAGGTAAGGAAACTAAATCCCAAGTTTTATTAGCAATTAAAGTATCATATTCCTCTTGCATAGCCTTTTGCCAATGAGGTTGATCTTTAGCTTGTTCATAAGTTTGAGGATCATTTGAATGCATAATGTTAGATATCAAAGCATAATTACAATAATTTACCTTTCTAGTTTTAGATTGATTCATTCTAGCTAAGACATTGTCACTTTCTTGCATCAATTTTTTAAACCATTTAGGCTTTTTTTTAGATGTAGGAACATCATCACTAGAAGAAGAATCATGAGGAGAAATTTCAACATTTTCATCATCACTATCACTACGAGTAAGAGACGCATTAGGAGGGTTAAGAGAAGATTCAACTTGAGGATTATCCTCCACAACAATAAGCTTATTTTGAGAAGATTCAATATCATGCACTTTAAAACAAGCATGAACACTGTTTTCAGCAATGCATACATCTCTAGCAACTTTAACTTTGTTAGTAAGAGGATTATAAACTCTATAAGCTTTAGAATGTTCATCATAACCAATGAAAATATGATACGAAGATTTAGCATCTAATTTTTGCCTCTTTTGTTTAGGTTTGTGAACATAAGCAATTGAACAAAAAATTCTTAAATGCTTAAGATTGGGCTTCCTACTAGACCAAGCTTCTTCAGGAGTGATATCCTTTAAAGCTTTAGTAGGAGTCCTATTAATAATGTAAGTAGCACAAAACATAGCTTCTGCCCAAAATTTATAAGACATATTTTTAGCATGTAACATACATCTAGCCATTTCAACAATATTTCTATACTTCCTTTCCGCTACACCATTTTGTTGAGGTGTATAGGGAATAGTTAGCTCATGCTTAATACCAAATGATTTCAAATAACTATTAAAAGCATTGTTTACATATTCTTTACCATTATCAGTTCTAAGAATTTTAAGTTTAAAGCCAGATTGCCTTTCAAAAAAATTATGAAATTCAGAAAATATATCAAGAATTTGATCCTTACTATGAAGAAAATAGATCCAAGTTCTTCTAGAATAATCAACAAAAGTAAGTGCATACGTTGATCCTTGGATGGAGTTATTCTCCGTGGGTCCCAAAAGGTCACTATGAACTGTTGACGTGGTTTTTGAGACCGCACCAACACAGAATAAAGTCTCCCAACGGACGCTCTATCCTCTCTTGAACAAAGTATTCAGCATGCTAAGATTGCGAGTAAGATCATGCTTTCAACTCCAAGGTTCCTTGAGTGAATAGGCTCGTTTGGCTTGATGTGATATTGGGTATGTCAAGGGGACTTACACAATTGTTCGGCTAACAACAAAAGTAGACTAAGGGCTGTCGTGTGATTCAAATGATTAGGCAAGTGAGCGCAAGTTTCCTAATTCTAACCGGAAATGAACTGAATTTAAAGGGGTGTAGGGCCTAAGAAGTTTATGTTCTATTCTAAATGCAAGATATGTGGAGCTTCATTTCAATAGACTTCAACCGGATTTCACCTAGCCTCCTCCGGACAGTAAAATCGGTGCAATCTTCAAGGGAAAGCAAAGATGTTCAAGTTATAAACTTAACATACATACACCATCAGAACGACGCATATAAGTATGTAAACCACAACCGAAGTTAAACACAAAATAATCTCCAGTCGACCACACAAGGCGAACTTATCATCAAGAAGCCGCTAGTGGTATGGAATAAAGCGAAGCTATCTCAATAAAACACCACATACCAAAATAAGCTACTTGCATGAATTTAAGCTACTTGGATACGAAAGGAAGAAGAAACCTTGCTAGCATTTCATGACAAGACGAATTCCATCATCAATGAAAAGATCTATTATCATAAAATGTGTTACACAACATCTCCTCAAAAGTTTTCAAAGGGAAAACTTTCTTTCTTCTCCAAATGATGCAAAATGCTCTACAATGCTACACTATCTAGCTCTAATGCTCTCTCAATGTCTACTCTGATTCTAACTTAATCTAATGCTAATGAATTACAAATGAGGGGACTCCCCCTTTATATAGCTAGCCAAGTCCCAAAAGACGGCTAGGGTTACAATCAATAGAGTGGCAGAATCGTGCCACCTCACCCCTAAATAATATTGCCCTAAAACCGCCACAGAGGAGAGTGGGGTAATAAATGCGCCATAATGTCCACCATCATCCTTCTAGAAGATTCCATTTGTAGACGCGTTCACACTGTTCTCGATCTTCTTTCACTTGAGGGTTTGTTCTTCAACTTCTTTGTCACTTGAGCTAACACTTAGCCAATTTCTTGCAACTTTTTCTCCTTCAAGGCTATAACTCATCTTCATCGTGCTTCCACTTCAAGTCATCGTGCTCTGGCCTCAACATTTCTCCTGCAAAACAAGCAAGGAGAAGGGTATCAGATCATTTCATAATATAAATTCAACTTACTTACCAGGATCTCATGCTCTCTGATCATCAAGGGCGTATTATCTTCAACTGCATCTTCAAGAAATTCATTCCAGCTGCTGGAGCTCCGACAACTTTGATTTTATCCATCTCTGGCTCAAGAAGATTATCATCACGAAGAATTCGAGCAAATTCGCCTAGGCAGTTCATTTCAAATTCATCGTCTGGAGGATCTTACCTTGAGAACACATTTTCTTCACACTTGCCTTAGAAAAATTTCAAATTCCCCTTAGGAAATTCATCAACCTGGTGCTCATCAAAAATCTTCACCCTGGAGGCCTTAGCGAACTGTGGAAGACATCAAAATCAACTCCTCATTGACAATCTTCGATACCCAGAAGAAAATTTTCTCCAGAACGCATCGAACCCATGGGTACCCAACGAACGGGTTCATTTAATTTCCTTGAATTTTGAACCTTAGAAAATTATTCTTCATCAAATTTATTCTCGTTTTTTGATCCCCTCTGAGAATTTTGCTCTGACTTGGAAAATTTTTACCAATCCTGTGCAGCTGGCAATCACTGACTTCACCACCGGCAATTCTGTTCACGCTTAAGGAAAATTCTATTACTTCCCCAGACTTAGGCATTTTCTAAGGAGAAAATATTTGTGCCTTAGAATTTTTTTTTTTTTTTGAATCACTTAGCATTTTGAAATTTTTTGCCTTAGGAAATTTTATATCCAACTCGATCAACTTTGCCTGTGAAAATATCAACTCCACTTAGAAAATTTTTATTCACACCTGGCACACTTGATTTTACACTTACCATTTGTATTTCATTCCACACTTACAAGGCAATTTCATCCAACGCCTTAGAGATATTTCATCTTATACTTCACTTCATACTTAAGGCACATAGCACACTGAGAAAAGAAAACCACGCCTTAGCAATTTATTTCCACCCTTTTGGCAATATTTTCTGACACCTATACCACTCACCACCCTTGGCGCCTAGCACTTGATGGAGGAAAATCAAAATTGCGCCCAACATCTTGTTCTCACCCTTCACACGCCTTAGCAAATTTGTTTTACTTCACACCTTACGACTCCCACCACCTTGGCGCATGTAGCACACTTGAGAGGAAAAATTCAAAAATCACACCCAATATTTTGTTTTCACCCCACACGCCTTAGGAAATTATCTTCATACTTCACACGTCTTAGAAAAAATTTCTAACACCTTATAACTCCCATCACCCTTGGCGCCTACCACTTGATGGAGGAAAATCAAAAACCACACCTAGAATTCATCACCTTTCACCACGCCTAGAAGAGAATTTTCATCCACCTTTTGCCTTATTTACTACCTTTATTCACCTTTCACATTTCAACTTTGGGCGCATTTGAGGCATAGAGGAGGATGGGCGCATTTCCTATGGTGAGGTGGATTTTAAATCTTCAATGCCCCACACATGACCTTTGAGCTCCCCTCTTTTGTCTTTACATGCCCTCATTTGGGCGCATTTGAGCATAGGAGGAGGATAAAACTCCTTTTGACTTGTTGACTAGCTTGAGATTCTTTCTTTTTGTCTTCACATGGCCTCTTTTAGGCGCATTTAGGCATGCATGAAGGATGAAACTCCCAACGCCTTCATGTGACTTTTCAGCTTTCTTCATTTTGTCCTCATGTGGCCCCATTTGGGCGCATTTTGCTAGTGGAGGAGGACGAATTTTTTCCTTAGAAAATTTTTTAAACTCTCATGCTTCAAGGTGGGCGCATTTAGCCTATGGAGGAGGATGAAATATGTTTGACCACCTTTGACTTGTTTGCCTTTTGGGCGCATTTCACCCCTTGAGGAGGATGGGCGCATTTTGAGGGTGATGGAGGATATTCAGACTTAGAAAATTTTTTCAACTTCCCTTCAATTTCCTTTGGGCGCATTTTGACATGCCTACTGGATAAACGTGTTGACTTTTCTTTGACCACCTGTGCTTTGGGCGCATTTTGCCCCCTGAGTAGGATAAACTTCATACTTAGAATTTTTTTTTGTGCTTGGCATATGCTTGAAGGCGCATTTGGGCTGGGCAGAGGGATGAAATGGCGTTGACTTTCTTTGACCTTTTTCAAACTTGGCGCATTTAGGCCTGTCTACTGGATGAAGTTCAAACTTAGAATTTTTTTATGCCTCCTCATCAACTGGGCGCATTTTGCCATGGCTGCAGGACGAAGTTTTGGACTTAGAAAATTTTCCTTGTTTTTGCCAACTTTCACACCCTGCTATTTATAGTAAGCCTTCTCATTTTTGCATTTCTGAAGCTCAGATCAACTTGAAATTTTAAACGTAGCTTCTTCATAACCTTATCAACCTGTCAGCACTGCCACTTTTAGTCACCCTGCTATTTTAGCCTGTTTCTGAAGGTGGCTTACTATAAATAGTAAGCTCATGTTTCTGATAGCCCATTGCTCGATCGAGTTGAAATTTTAATGAGGCGCCTCACCACGTGACCTTACTGCTGGCACTGACGCATGCAACCGATTTACTATTTTAGCATGTTTCATTTGACTTACTATAAATAGTAAGTGCTCGTTTGACTTGAAATTTCACCACAGATAGCTGGAGAACGCGGATGTGATGGTTTACATCGGATTTTGAAGATTTTGACTTTTGATGCCTATTTTTAGGCTGAAGTGGAAACCCTAATTTGCATTGTATGTATCAAAAGATCTCCGTTTGTCTTTGTTTCTGCGCACTGCGATCGGCTCGTGAATCTGAACTGCTGGGAGGCGGCTGCCGGGACACACCTGCTAAAAATAGCAAGTTCCTTACTGAGTGAGAATCTTCATTTGCATGTCATACCATCGCGAAGCTCTCGAAAAACCCATCAGGAATCACCTGACATGCAAAAGAAACCTCGACATGCAAACCCTAAAAATAGCCTCGGAAGGCTGAATCCTGAAAGTGGTCACCTCGTCTTGCATGTTATATCATCGCGAAGGTCTTGAAAAACCCAAAAGGAATATGCAGACATGCAAGAGAAAACTCGCATCTGCACGAAATTTGCTCCGGAAGTTGACTAAAAATAGTAAGTCGTCGGTTTTTGCTCAAATTTTGCACGCGAGCAGCGTGATATACTCTGAATGTGGTGTGACTGTCGGAATCTCAAAAATGTTGACGAATCGCCTGTAATCTCACACTTACTAAAAATAGTAAGTACCTCGGAATCTGATAAATTCTGCTGAAAGCCTGCTGGAAACATGCTGACAACAATGTTAAGCTCAATTTTCAATTTACTTACCCTATTCGACCTCAAATTGGTTGGAAAGGCTCAAAACCCTAATTTCAGACTTGGCCAAATTTCACTCGTTCAAGTTCAAAGATGGGAACGTCCCCGGAAGGCAGACCATAGAAAAGAGACAGACGGAGAGAGAGACCAAAAACCAAAGCCAAAAGACCAGAATGGAGCAAAAATTAGGGGTCCCCATTTGAATGGGGCGATGTGTGAAAAAGGTCACAACATGAACTAGGTGCAACTTATGAGTTGCCCTCCATGATTGACCATGTGGAAAGGGCTCCCTATGCATCTTACCACTCATGCATCCTTTGCATACAATTCTAGATGGAACAATACTAGGCAATCCATCTACCATATTAAGCTTTTGCATCAAGGAAATATTGTTAGCATTAATATGACCAAGTCTTTCATGCCAAACATTAAAATCAATGGTAGATATTAAAGAGCATCTAGATTGAGCAAACTCATAAAATTTGAACAAATCATCATTGTCTAATTTAGCATTAGCAATGACCTTGTTTTGTTTTGGATGAATAACATAGCACATATCTTTGTAAAATTCTATTTTATAATCTTGACAAAGCTTAGTAACTGAAAGCAAATTAGTCTTTAATTCAGGAACATATAAAACATCATGCAATTTACCATTAGGAATATTCACATCTCCAATTTCTTCTACTTTACAAGTATGATTATTAGTGAGTTGAAGAGGAACATTAAACATATCAGGTTGCATAGACTCAAAAACTTCTTTATGAGAAGTGACATGTTGAGATGCACTTGAATCAATAACCCAATCAAGAGGTTGGGAATCATTAAAATTACAAGTAAATGCATGTCTAGATTGATTTGCATTGTTATGAAAATTATGATTATTAGGTTTATTTTGTTGTTGATTATTTTGTTTGATAGGATTTTTCTCATTCTGCTTCTTAAAACAAGTATTTTGCCAATGACCATCCTTATTACAATAAGTGCAATGAGGTATCTTAGAAGAGTTATACTTTCTAGGATCATTGCCATTATTATAATGAGGTTTAGTATTATAATGTTGTTTAGAATGATGATTAAAATTTTGCTTATGATTAGACAAAAAAGCATGTTCATTAGACTTAAGATTGCCAAACTGAATCAACTTAGCTTCTTCCTGTCTTAATTAATTATGAAAAATATCATAAGTTAATTGAGTAGCTAAAGAAGGAATAGCTAATTGAGCATGAATATTAGTAATAAATTGCTCAAATTATCTAGGAAGACATTTTTTAAGAATAAGATGAATTAATCTAAGATCTTCTAATTTTACTTCTAAACCATGCAATTGACTATTCAAAGCATCAAATTTTAATAGAAAATCATCCATAGATTTCAAATCAAAATACCTTAGATCTTCAAGATGGTCTTGAAGTTGAATCTTTCAAGATTCATTTGAAATATCATAAATAGTCTTGAGTTTGTCCCATGCTTCATAGGCTTTTGTGCATGTCCCAATGTGAGCATATAGTTCAGGTGACATGAAAATACTTGAGGCCAAGGGCTTCCTCATTTTTGAGCCTCCATTTTTCTTGTTCATCTTTGGATGTTGATGGATCCGGTTTCGATTTGGAATCCGTAGCAACATCCAAAAGATGTTTAAAACAAAAAATAAAGGAAATGTGAGTTTTCCAAGAATGATAGAAGAATTTAACTTAATTTCAGGAATTAAAGTAGACATGATTGCAATAAAAAATACACAACTTTATGATAAATATAACCTTTTTTAATAAATAAAAACAATATGCTTGATTTTTTTTGATTTATAAAATAATCTAAAGAATAATTAAATAATTGTGAAATGAATTGATTAAAAAGGATAAATATGATTAATTTAAATTTAAATGAATAATATTACATGTGAAAAAGTAATATCATTAAATTTAAATATTAAATTAAAAAAAAATACTAAAATTAAAAAATTTAACTAAAAAATCTTATAAAATTAGAACTTTTATGATATATAAAAACTTAATAAATAGCATACATAAAAAAATAGAAAACTTTTATTTGGAAAAAAATAGAAACCCTTATTTTAGGGAACTTTTTCCTTAAGAAAATTCGGTGGGGTAATCTTTAATTAAAAAACTTTTTTGATTTTTTTTTTAAAACTTACATATAAAAGAATGATAAAAAGGAAACTTAAAACTGTAAATTTTAATGAACAGATTATATGCACAGAAAATTAATTCAAAATCAGACGCAGCAACACAGTAAATACCCTGGGAAAACCCTCCTCTTGAGGGAGAAAAACCCAGCAACAAAGATCTCTCTTATATATATAAATAGAAGCAACAATTCTCTTTACAATGAGGCCAGTCACAAGGCCAATATTCAGCACCTATACAAGATGCAAAGATAGATAATAATTTGCCTCTCCTTAAGATCCAATTCTGCCCTAGAAGAATTCGCAACCTGCTCTTGAAGAATTCGCACTTGCATGAAATGATAATTCGAACTTACTTGATGATAGAATGAGGAAGGGCGAACTCCTATTTATACATATTTGAAGAGTCACCACCCTTATGTTGATACAAGTCGGCCAAATATAATAAATATATCTTCTTTCAATTAATTGTGCCAATGAAGGGAGGTCGGCCATAATACAAATGATGTATTATTCATTTAATGTTTGTTTCTTAACAAATGAAAAATCTCTTCATAAGAATCGCGCCTCTTGAATTCGAATAAATTAAATAGCATCATGCTATCATTTAATTTATTATCAAGAGGATATCGCTAGAAGTTACTTCTGACGCTGTATGAGATCATTAACACTCCCTCTCAGCTAGGGAGTAGACTTCCACTTGCATAGGACTTATCACCTCAACGTGATGTCCATCATATTGGCTACAACCAAATATGAAAAGAAGAATATCACCTCAACGTGATATTAGATATCGCCTCAACATGATATCAACCATAATGGCTACAACCAAACTATGGTGAGTACAAGTGTTCATCACTTGCGTGATGTTGTCACCTCAACGTGACTTTCACAAGTACAAAATGTGTCATGGAGTCTCACACATGACATCCACCATGACTCAGGCTCAGAGGGTGGAAACGAGGGCTTTCACCTCAAATTCCTCTGTCTTAGAGGAAAATGCATTAACAAGGGCTTGCACCTCAAATTCCTCCGTCTCAGAGGAAAATGCATTAACAAGGGATTTCACCTCAAACTTCTCTCACAGAGAAGAACTCATTAAACAAGGCTCACTAATACTGAGACTCTTTCTCAGTCAAGGCTGGATTCTCCACCATACCAAGCTTATCTCGAAAGTACACAAACTTTATCCTGGCAAGAGGCTTGGTGAGAATATCTGCCGTCTGCTCATTAGTGCTGATGTACCTCAACTGTACAGCCTTGCGCAGTACCATATCTCTCATGTAGTGGTACTTGATCTCAACGTGCTTGGTTCTATCATGGAACACAGGATTGACATAAAACTTCACACAACTTTGATTATCACAATGAATGATAGTAGGCTCCATTGATTGTCCAAACAATCCTGTAAGGAGCTTACGAAGCCACACTGCTTCTTGAGTTGCCATACAAGCTGCAATATACTCTGCCTCTGCTGTACTTAATGCTACAGATGACTGCTTCCTGCTGCACCAGGAAATCATAGCTAAACCCAAACTGAAGCAACAACTAGAGGTGCTCTTCCGATCTGTGACACAACCTACCCAATCAGAATCAGTAAAACCATGTAACTCCAAGTCTGCATCTGAAGAATACCTCAACCCATATCCAATTGTGCCACGCAAGTATCTCAGGATATGTTTAGCTGCAACAAGATGTATCTGTCTCGGATCACACATAAACTGGCTAAGTGCACTTACTGCATAACAAATGTCAGGTCTAGTGTTAACTAGATACATCAAAGATCCAATAAGCTGTCTGTACAATGTAGGATCCACCAAGTTTGAATTAGCTGCAGCCTCCTTCAACTTATGTAGGTTGGTCTTCATAGGTGTAGACATGGATTTGCAATCCATCATGCCAAATCTCTTAAGTATATCAATGGTGTACTTCCCTTGACTTAGAATCATCTAAGCCAAGGAAGTAATGCATGAGCCCAAGGTCCTTAATCTCAAATTCAGAAGTCAATTCCTTCTTACACTCAAGAATCAGGTGATCTTCTCCAGTAAAATCAAATCATCAACATATAAAACCAAAATTAATGCTTCACCATTGATTACCTTGAAGTAGAGATTTGAATCAACATCATTCTTTAAGAACCCCAAGCTTGATAGGTAACAATCAATCCTTTCGTACCAAGCACGAGGAGCCTGCTTAAGACCATACAAGGCCTTCTTCAGCTTGCAAACATGTGACTACTTTCCATGAACCTCAAATCCATCAGGTTGCTCTATATAAACTTCTTCCTCAATTACTCCATTGAGAAAAGCTGTCTTCACATCCATCTGGTGAATCTTCCATCCTCTAGATGCAACAATAGCAATGATGGTTCTGATTGAAGTGTAGCGAGCAACAGGAGCAAATGTTTCATCATAATCAACTCCCTCTTTCTGAGAAAACCACGAGCCACAAATCTTGCCTTGTACTTCTCAATGCTTCCATCTGCAGCATGCTTAATCTTGAATAGCCATTTAGAAGATACCACAGACTTGCCCTCGGGTCTAGGAACAATATCCTAAACATCATTTTTAAGAATTGACTGATACTCCTTTGTCATAGCATCTCTCCAAACTTGAAGACTAGATGCTTCCTCAACACAGGTAGGCTCAGATTCTATAATCTGACTCATCAAGGCAACATAACTGGAGAACTTATGTGGCCTTTTGCTTTCTCTGAATGTGCCTCTTGGAGCTGCAAAACTTTCAGCTTCTTGCATAGTACGCTTGGCCCATAGAGGTCTCTTTCTCCCAATAACAATGACAGTAGGCCCATCAGTAGGTTCCAAAGGTTCAACAGAATCAAAATCTTCTTTTGGTTCTGAAGTCTCCTTCTGAATCTCAGGAGTATGGTCAACTTCCATATCCTGAGGAGACTCTTCATTATCAATCTCCATATGAATCCCCCTTGGATCTCCTGAATGCAACATCTTCCTCGAATGTGACATCCCTACTAATCTCGATCAACTTCTGACCTGGAATGTAAATTTTGTAGGCTTTTGATGTCTCATTGTAGCCCACAAATATTCCCTTCTTGCCAGAAGGCTCCAACTTGGTTCTCTTTTCCTTGGGATCATGAATATAGATAGGACATCCAAAGATCCTCAAATGACTGACTTCAGGCTTCTTCTGGAGTCATATTCTCCAAGATCTTATGAGGACTTCTGTTCTGAACATACATAGCTGTCCTGGAAGCTTCTGCCCATAGGAAGGTTTGCAAATCTTGATCATGGATCATGGCCTTCGTTGCTTCCACGATCGTCCTGTTCTTTCTTCTTGCAACACCATTTTGTTGAGGATTATAGAGAACGCAAAACTCCCTCTTAATCCTTGCATCAATACAAAAATTCCGAAAACTACCAGAGGTGTATTCTCCACCATTGGTAGATCTGAGGACCTTAATTCTTTTACCAGAAAGATTTTCTACCAAGGCTTTAAACTCTTTAAACCTATTCAACACTTCCTCAGACTCTTTAGATTTCAAAAGATAAATCCAAGTCTTCCTAGAGTGGTCATCAATAAACAAAACATAATACAAGAATCCACTCGAAGACGGAACAGACATTGGACCACATAAATCAGAATGAATAAGGTTTAAAATACACTTAGATCTATTTTCTCTACTATGAAAAGGGGCTTTTATATTCTTACCCAATGCGCAGCCCTTGCAAGTACCTTCGTGCTTTTGGTTGAACTTGGGAAGACCCGATACCATCTTCTCCATGATAGGTAAGGCTCGGAAGTGTAAGTGAGCCAATCTTCGATGCCAAAGATCGCAAAGACTTGAAGAGTCATGAACCAAAGCTTGTAAAGAACATGTGCAAACCTTGTAAAGGTTTTCATGTCTAACTCCAATTACTTGAGCATCCTTGAAGCTAGAGTTCTCCATCCACACTAGAACTTTGCCTTTGGAGAAGGCAACTTGATATCCTTTATCTTCCAAAGCTGATATAGAAATAAGATTGCGCTTGATTCCAGGGACATAAAGAACATTACCCAATTGAAGTGATATGCCGGAATCCAAATGAAGTGTAGAGGTCCCAATTCCTTTCACAGAGTAGCTAGCATCATCTCCAACGATGACTTGTTCAAAAGACTCCTTTTCCACCAGACTTGATAAGTGCTCTTTAAAGCCAGTGATGTGTCGTGAAGCACCACTGTCGATTATCCAAGTGTTGGTGTCAGAAGGTACACTGCTTGATAATGCCGAATAGAACAAATATTCACTTGAATCCTTTTGTGGAGAAGTATCATCAACATCCGCAACGGTAACTTGTTGCTTAGGTCTAGTTGGACAATACTTGGTGAAGTGCCCAAACTTATCACACCTAAAACATTGAATCTTGGACATATCCCTCTTCTTCTTGAATGGAGTTGCATCATCATTTCCCTTGTCCCGATTCCTCTTGAAGAATCCTTTCCTTCCATCTTTCCTTTCTTCTTTGAAGCATGGGAGGCGAGAAAATGAATATCTTCATTCTTTGAACTTTGACCAACGCCTCTTGCCACCAACCTTGATTCCTCTTGAATGCAATCAGATCTTAGGCTATCAAACTTAGGCAATTTCGATCTTGCACTGATTCCTTGAATGTAAGATTCCCAAGACAAAGGTAGACCATTGAGAGCAAGCATATTCAGGTCTTTGTCATCAACCATATGCCCTATTGTTGAGAGCTGATCTCTCAAATCTGCAATCCTCATAAAGTATGCAATCACTGTTTCACCTTTCGCCATCTTCACATGATGAAGTTGTTGCTTCAGTGCAAGCGCTTGACTGGTATTGTTGATTTCGTACATCTCTTCCAATGTTTTGAACATGTCTCTTGCTGTCTTCAACTTAGAGACGATAGGCCCAATATGATCCTTGACGGAATCAACCAATATCTTCATTGCTTTAATATCTTTCTTCACCCATTGTAACTTCGCTTCTTCCTCCTCTGGTTCAGGAACGCTGGACTCTACGAACTCACCCAAGTCATTTTCACGCAAGGTAAGCATGATCCTAAACCTCCATGATGTGAAGTTAGGTGCACCCTCGAGTCTATCCTCGATCTTCAACCCGTTCACCATCTTGACTAATGTAGATAGATGGACAACTAGTTATTGCTGATTAGGAATAATCTGATCACGATCCTCTCAAACCCGCTCTGATACCATGTAAATTTTAATGAACAGATTATATGCACATTAAATTAATTCAAAATCAGACGCAGCAACACAGTAAATACCCTGGGAAAACCCTCCTCTTGAGGGAGAAAAACCCAGCAACAAAGATCTCTCTTATATATATAAATAGAAGCAACAATTCTCTTTACAATGAGGCCAGTCACAAGGCCAATATTCAGCACCTATACAAGATGCAAAGACAGATAATAATCTGCCTCTCCTTAAGATCCAATTCTGCCCTAGAAGAATTCGCAACCTGCTCTTGAAGAATTCGCACTTGCATGAAATGATAATTCGAACTTACTTGATGATAGAATGAGGAAGGGCGAACTCCTATTTATACATCTTTGAAGAGTCACCACCCTTATGTTGATACAAGTCGGCCAAATATAATAAATATATCTTCTTTCAATTAATCGCGCCAATGAAGGGAGGTCGGCCATAATACAAATGACGTATTATTCATTTAATGTTTGTTTCTTAACAAATGAAAAATCTCTTCATAAGAATTGCGCCTCTTGAATTCGAATAAATTAAATAGCATCACGCTATCATTTAATTTATTATCAAGAGGATATCGTTGGAAGTTACTTCTGACGCTGTATGAGATCATTAACAAAAACCTTATATTTTAAAAGGAAGCTTATGGGAGGGAAAAAACAGCTCTTTATGATTAATTTTTTTAGGTTTAAAGCCCTTCTTAAGGAACCCAAAACAGGGGGCGAATGCAAATCGAGGGGCGGCAATAAAAGGAGTTTGGTGGGCGGGGTTAAAACGGATTTCAAAATAAATAGGTGGAAGCAATGCAAAGATAAGAGTAGGTGAAGAGATAAGAGTTTTTTAACAGAGAAACACACGTTTATAAAATAGGACGATATAGACAGAGGCAATGGGTTTTGGAAAGAACAAGGAGGCGACAACAAGAGGGGGCAGCTAAGGTAGTCGAAACCCTTAAAGGGGGTTTTTAAGATTTTTTATTTATTTGATATTAATATTATTTTGTAAAAAAAACAGATATTAAATATATTGTAATTTTCTAAACTAGGGCTATAGGCCTAAAAAAAAACAGAATTTTTTGATTAAATTTGAAAAAAATTGTACTAAAATAGATTTGAATTTACTATGCAAATATATTGACATGTAAATATTATTGTGAATTGAAATTTGAAAAAAAAAAGTAAATCCTTATTGGGTTTTCTAAAAAAAATTGCAAATAGATTTAAAAAACAAATTATTGGAAATCTGAAACAATAGAAAACTATGATTTCTACAAAATAAGAATTAGGTTAGAAAAACAAATAGAAGCAAGTTAGACTTTTGACTCTTCTCCTCCTCTCTTAGAGTGCCTCCAATGGTGTGCCTTTAAAACTTGGTAAACCTTCAACAATGTAGCTCACAAGATTAGTAATACCAAGCTCTGATACCATGAAAGGAAAAATAAATCGAGCAAAGAAAAGAACTAATCAATGAGCATTGTTTGAAGGAAAAATATTACCAAAGAGAGAGTAGCCAAACCAAGCACCCCCAAATGCAAAGGAGACACAAGAATTTGATAAGGGGAAAAAACAAGAAAAAACCCCAATATTATGAATGGAGGCAAAATGCCTAAGAATGTGAGAGAGAGAGAGAGAGCACTTAAGCCTTAAGCTTGCTTGCTTGAATGAAGAATGAGAGGAGAGGCACCTCAATATATAGAGGTGAGAAGAGGAGTTAGAATTAGAATGTAACTCCCAGCTCAATGAATGCCACCATTCATCTATGTGTGTGCGAGTTGTCAAGAACCTCTTAAGGAGGTGTCTAAAAAGGAATTAAAAAATAAAGAATTACAATTAAAGAATAACCTTTACCAAGTAAAGATTAATCTTCTAACAAGCCCTAATAACCACTGGCAATGCAAACACTGTTGCCTGCTGAGAGGAAAAAACCATTGTGTACCCCAGGGAAAGAAATAGGCTGCCATCTCTGGCCTCTTAGCAATGGAAGGTAAGTGGTTCCTTGATATGTCAACTGTTGCCCATGAGTAATTGCTCATCTTTCTGCCAGACTCCTGTGCGGGCCAAATGATCTCTTAGCCATAACAACCACTGGCAATGCAAGCACTGTTGCCTGTCGAGAGGAACAAACCATTGTGTCCCCCAGGGAAAGAAATAGGCTGCCAACAATGCACAAATGAGTTGACATCCTAACTGATGCAGTCAAGATTGAGAAAATAAATGTGGCCAAAACAAAGTCAAACAACTGCTTAATAAGAGGCCAAACCGTCACTTTTTATAATCATCCATCTTAATAACTTCCAGCTGTTGCTTTTTGCCTCACACACCATGATGATCATCTGGAGCACCACCAAGACACCTATGAACTGTTTTCCACTCACATTTGCTATCCATCCTTTCTGGTATTCACAGTACTACTGAAAGCAATGAGAATTGCTCCACTAATGATTACAAGAGAAAAAATTTGCCATAACAACCTGCACAAGATCTAAGGAACCTTTTCTGAAAAGGCCCCATGCCATTTAGAGTCCAAACATAACACCTGCAGCATGTTTCTGAAGACCTGCGACAGCCTATTGTTAACCTGCAGCATATGCCCGATTCTCGAACCTTCCCAATCTGAACAACTTGACCAAATTTTGGATCAGTAAAGTCCAAGTGCTCCGATATCCTTGTTGACAGCTCTATTGATGATTTCTTTCAAGGGAAGAAGGCAGTAGGGGCACCGTAGGAATATCCTCTCGGTTTTGAATAGAGAGAAGATTTCACTACTTGTGAAGTTGTTACCAAATTGCCAATGAACTTGTTCACCTTCTTGCCACAGGTCGTCCAAATTGAAAAATATCAAACAAGTTGAATCCTGGTTGGGAGTTTCCTTCAGATTCCTAATTTCCATTTTAATAACAGGTTGATAATGAGTCTGTGAAATTCAGATTGATTATTACCAGGATGTACTCAATTGACTGCAACTAAGCACAAGTAGGGTTGCTCAACCCTCAAACTTTTTTTTGGAGTGCCAAACCTATTTTACCAACCCTGCGAATGTCTGGTCAATGATGTTGGCCCTTCTTTTTGCTTCACAAGCACTGTTTTCAAGCCGATGTGCTACAAATCCATCACACCAGGGTGGTGGTACTACAAATCCATCATACCAGGGTGGTGGTACTAAATATATTGGTCATTATCAACTTGTTTATGTAACAGATTTTGGCTTTGAAGATGTTTAAATTGTCATTTAGAATCTACAGGCTTGAATGTCTATAGTGGAGAAACTCAAGAGCTAACACCACTCTCTATACGCACACAGAGCACGATATATCCAATTTCTATTTACTGTTTAGGTCTAGTCATAGGAATATCTCTTTCAATTCTTTTTTTATTTAATTTGTTACTAATTTTGAATGTTATATAGTTTGGAATCTGCATCAAATTTCAAACTTTGGTGAACCTTTCCCCTTCTTGAACATGACTATTTTTTAAGCCTTATAACAATGTAAATGAGAACCAATCTCCCCTCATAATTTTGACTATTCCTTTTCTAACTTGATCAACATCTGTTTTGGAGGTTCTTTTCAAATGTGAGCTAGTAAACACCTTTAACGAGAATTGTAATAGCAGGTTTGAAATTCAACTTGTGGTGCCCATAACATAGATCTTTCATTTATGGTTTGCCTACCAAGTTTCTTATTGGCTGGTTTGCTTTCTATAATGCTTTTCTTTACAATTTACTGTTTAAAAGTTTTGGTTATTTATGGAGATTAATAAAATTTCAATCTCAGTTATAATGAGAAATTGCAACTTGACAATGATTTTTATTTTATTTTAGCTGTTCATTTTAAACTTATATGCATGTCTGTGCAGAAGAGGAATGAGGAACTTGTCCGTGCAGTTGGGGATCAAGTTGAAGGTATAAGCAGCTCTTCAAGCAATAGCAGTACATTGGTGCCTAAATCCAGCAGTGTGACTGGTGCCCAACAAGCATCCATGTCTTGTAATTCAGATGGTGTTACATACTTGGAGGAATATGATACATCCATTGCCACACTCAATACTGTATGTTTTGTGAACTGATAATTGCATGTAGTTATTTGTTGGAAGTACTCTACTATATGTATAGGTAACTTTTAAATTGAATTTTATGCTTTGCATTCCAGATATCTGCCACTGTATTATAGCACTCTCATTTTTGTGTGTCTGCAGGCAGTTATCCTATATAATCTCCAACATTATGAAAATGCTATGTCAGTGTTGGAACCAGTATATCAGAATATAGAGCCAATTGATGAGGTATGTTGTGGGCTCCGCTTATGCCTTTTTATGTCTAGAGTACTTCTCTCAATGCTACCTCATTTGGTTTTGAAAACGTTTCTGTTCTTATTTGGCAAGTAAATATGTATATGTGCAGATGACAGCTTTACACATCTGTCTTCTTATGCTGGATATTGCATTAGCTTCCCATGAAGCAGCAAAAGCTGCGGTATGCATTTGTTTGCTTTTTGTTCAAGACTCATACACTGATTTCATTTCAAACATAAAAAGCATTCCATATTCAAAATTTGATAATGTTCATATATGTTTGCATGACAACTTATAAGTGTCCCACATCTGTAGTTATCATTGCTAAACAGGATAAGCCACAGGTTTGTGTTTTAATCTAATATTATTATATTAGAAATGTACCTTTTTAAAAGACTCACAATCTGTTTTTGTGAAAGAGTACCCCTGAAAGACTTTAAGAATTTATTGTACTTTATAAACTCTTAAAGTGCTAGGGGTGCTAAACTCAACATATGTGCCAGTGATGTTGGCGTCACCATTGATCGTGTCCAGCTCTAATTGATGCTAAACATTGACACCTTGAATTATTGGCGTTTTTGTTCCTTTTTGATGCCAACAACTTTGGCCAAAACATTCAGTTGTGCACATAGGAGGCACAAATACTAATTATGAATTTAATATTGTAATGCACAGATATTGAACCATTTTAATCTTCTGCTTTTCTTCACTTTTAGTGAATTTCCTGCCTCTGCTTAAGAGGTTTTACTGTTTTTGTATTAAAATAATATTTTCTAATTAGTTATTTAATGCTCAATAGTGTATTATATTGAAATATTCTTGATAAGATTGTTTCTTTGATCTTTTGAAGTTTCTTTTTAGAAACTTTCTTATTTTGTACATTTGTAAATCTTATTTATTGAGCTTTTGCTCTAAATGTAAATATCGATTTTTTTACCATCTTTGCCTCTTGTAATATGGTATTAGAGCAAAATTCGATTCTGGCGCCATTAGTAATTTTTTGAATCTGTGCAAATCGTGGATTTTAAAAATTCGTGTTTTTCATTAAAAAAAAAAATCGTTTTATTTCAGAACAGAAAAAAAGATGTCTTATTTTGAGTAAAATTACGTGGGGATTTTCAGAAGGTGTCTTTTAGTTGGCACGCGAATTAGGGTTTTTATTTCAAAAAAAAAAAAAACCGTGGCTAAGAATCGCGTGTTTCTGATGTCTGGGGGTGTGTTCCTTCTGCGCACGATTAAATCCTTTTCTGGGTGCGATCTGATCATGCTCTAAGATCACGTTCTCTTCACATTTTTGGCGCGATCCTCTAGTTATTTCTGGGCGTGGTTTCTAACCTTCTTTCGTGAAATTCTTGGCCGCGATTCTTTTGCATTCTTGATGCGATTTCTAATCACAACCTGAGTGCGCGTTTTTCTTCTTTCTTAGCTGTGTTTTTGAAGAATTTTGACTCACCTTTTTCAGAATTTTCTGGTCGCGTTTTTGCTTATTTTTTTGGGTGCGACTTCTTGCAACCTGAGCCGTGTTTTTTTTGTAACTTGTGGCACAGTTTTTCATGGTTTTTTGATCACGGGTTTTGCTTCTTTGTTCCTGGCCATTTTCAAAAAATTGAACTAGGGTTTTGCAATAAATCTTCAGATTCAAGTTGAAATTTTTTTTGATCACAAATTCTTTTTGAATTTTTTGAGAAGTTTTTTGGGTAGTCGTCGAAATTTTTTGGGTGCCTCGTAATCCATGCATTGGAATTTGTGCTAGTAGGTTTACCTTGATTTTTGTGCCTAAAATTACCTGAGTTCATTGGAATTCATGTCTTGGGTTTCGTGCATTCAATCTTTTTGAGCCTCTTCTTTGTATCTCGTTTTTCATGCTTCAGAAAACATGAAAGATGACATCTTTGACCAACATAATGTTGAAAGGCAGTCAGTGTTTCAATGGTAGAAATTATAATATCTGGAAGCAGCAAATGATGACTATCTTTGAATATCATTGCCTTAATCAGATTGTTCTAGGCAATGCTACTCATCCCACAATAGCGGGTAAAGACTAGGAAAAGTTTGACAAGCAAAATCGTGAAGCAATGATGCTCATTAAGCTTTCAGTTACTGATGATCAGCTTCCACAGGTTCCATCTGACAAATCAGCTGCTAAGATTTGGGAGCATTTGAAAACCTTGCATGAGACCTCTGACAAGAGCCGTGTGTTCTTTTTGAAGAACCAATTGTTCTCCATCATGATGGATGAGAGAATGTCCTTATAGGAGCATCTGACAAAGATTCATGACATCTGTGATCAGTTGGAGGTGATTGGTCAGAAGATGGAGGAAGAAGACATGGTAGTAATCACCTTGAAAAGTCTACCGAAGTCTTACAAGCACTTTGTTGAAACCCTCAACATTACATCGGCTAATGTTGATCTAAAGTTTCCAAAGCTTTGTACCATCCTCTTGCAACAAGAACGTTGGAAACAACAGTTTGGAAGTAGTGCCTCTTCGTCTTTGTTAGAATAATATTATTATTGTATTGTTAATGGTCAATAGTAGTTTAGTTTACTATTGTTTCTACAGTAGTCTGTAGGTAGGTAGAGTTGGTCATCTTATTTAGTGACTACAGTGTTTTTAATTCTCTATATATTGTAACTTTTCCTTTAGTTAATTCAAGTAATGCAATTACCAGTTCCATTATTGAACATGGTATTAGAGCCAACAAGCTCAAATTTGAATTTTTAATTCATAAAAAATTAATATCTTTCAAGATTTTTTTGTTCTCTTTGAATTAAAAATTCAATAAAATCTTCTTTGAGATTTTTCAAAGATTTTTTGAGAGTTAAAATTTCGATTTTTTTTTCGAAATTCTTTGTGGCTCTTCTGAAAAATTTTCAAGGGTTCTTGGTTGCAGATTTTTTGTAAAAATCGTAACCCTCTTTCAGAAAAATTCTGGTCGTGTTTTTCCCGCGTGACTTTCTGGTCGTTCTTCTCACACGACATTTATCAGTTCGTGGAGCCGCATTTTAATTTCTGCTCGTGTTTTCACGCTTTGTGAAGATAATTGTCACATTTTCTCTAGTGCCTGGCAGTGTGTGTTTCAGGCTTTAAGACTGCGTCTCTTTGTGCTCGCATGTCCTTTATACTGCGATCTCTGGAGCGGATTTTTGCAGATTTTTGCCTGCGATTTCTTCCAGTTTCGGGCGGCGACAAAATTCATGTTTTTGTGCAAACTTCTGTACTCTTCCGTGTTGATGTTTATTGGACAGCATCGGTCATTACTTCCAACCAATATCCTTTACTTATGATGATAAATTAAATGATAGCTTGGGGCTATTTAATTTATATGACTTCGATTTATTGAAGAGACTCATTCAAGCGATTCTTTAAGAGACACGTCAATTGCTAAATGATGTTTAATATATATCTAATCAAGGCCGACTTTAAGGAGATACGAATTCATGAAAAAAACATGTCTTTTATGTGGCCGACTTCCCTCTCATTGGATGCGTCTTAATGAAGTGGCGCCTTCCTCTATTATGGCCGACTTGATCTAAAAGGATGTGTCTCCTTGTCCACTTGTATATATATTTGATGAGTTCCATTCATTCGATCATCCATTCCATTCACTCTCATTCATTCCATTGTTCAAGAGCGAACTTCTACAAGTGCGAATTACATCTAGAGCAGATTGAGTTCTGTAGAAGACTGAGTTTTGTATTGCAGACTGCATTATTGTATTTCTCTGTAGTTGCATCAGATTGTGGTGCCATCGCTTGGCCTCCTTATTGGCCTTCATTGTAAAAG
Source organism: Sequoia sempervirens (assembly GCA_007258455.2). Taxonomy (NCBI): domain Eukaryota; kingdom Viridiplantae; phylum Streptophyta; class Pinopsida; order Cupressales; family Cupressaceae; genus Sequoia; species Sequoia sempervirens. The sequence goes on along the minus strand of VDFB02258062.1, from coordinate 181,369 downwards.
AGACATTGTTTTGAGACTCAATATATAAGTGATATATTGTTGCTGGGTTTTTCTCCCTCAGGAGGAGGGTTTTCCCAGGGTATCTGCTGTGTTATTGTCTGATTTTTGAATTAATTTTCTGTGCATTTAATCTAATCATAAAAACTAACATTCTGGCCGTGATATTTCTTTCTGTGGTTGCGTTTTTCACTGCATTCAGGTCGCATTTTTTGCTTGTATATGGGCGCGCGACGTCTCTTTTTCTGAATGTGATTTTCTCAGTAAAGAAAAAAAACTTTCGTTTTCTTTGGACGTGAATTTTAGACGAATTTCTGGCCCCGTTTTTTGCATTTTGCGTCCATTTTTTTAGGCGTCTCTTCTCTGTTTGTGACCTTGTATCAAAGCGACCTGGGTTGCCCTAGTTTTTCTGAAGATTTAGTGTTGGTTTTTGCAATTTTTTCTGCAACTTTTTGAAGCTTTCATGGTCGCCTACGGCTTTTTGGAAACTCGACTAGGGTTTTAAACCCTCAGGTAAGTCGATTTTTTTTTTTGATTGTAGATTCTTGGTGGGTTTTTCGAGACCTCAACTACGTTGTCTTCCGTTTTTTTGGGTGCCTCATTTTCCGTGCCTCAAAATTTGTGCTGTCAAATTTTTTTGGGTATTCCTCAATTGTTTTGGGTTTTATTAATTTTTTTGAGTTTTCAGTAAAACCTCAAAATCTGTGCTAGGGTTTCGGTTTCTGCCTTGGAATTTGTTTTGCAGAACCTGTTTCTGTTTTCTGTGCATTATTTTGTCCTCACTAGTTTGACCTCGAGGTACATGATGGCATCTCTGACAAACATAATACTTGAAAGCAGCCAGAAGTTCAATGGGAAGAATTACAACATTTGGAAGCAACGCATGATTACGATCTTTGAATATCAGTGTCTCGATCAGGTCGTTTTGGAGAACTCAACCCGTCCCATTGTAGCCGGAAAGGACCAGGACAAATGGGATGAATGCAATTGGGAAGCTATCATGCTCATTAAGCTTTCAGTCACTGATGACCAGTTGCCACAAGTGTCGTTAGGCAAAACAATTGCTGAGGTCTGGACGAACCTGAAGGATCTCCATGAAACGTTAGATAAGAGTCGTGCGTTCTTTCTTAAGAACATGCTCTTTTCGATAATGATGGATGAGAAGACCACTCTCCAAGAGCATCTAACAAAGATAAAGCACATTCACGACCGACTGGAAGCTATTGGTCGAAAGATGGAGGAAGAGGACATTGTCATCATTACTTTGAAAATTTTGCCAAAATCTTACGAGCATTTCATTGAGACGCTCAATATTACTTCAACAAATGTTGACTTGAAGTTTCCAGACTTGTGTAACAAGCTTCTACAACAGGATCGTTGGAGACAATAGTTTGGAAGTAGTACCAGTTCCTCCTCCACAGAGCAAGCGTTCTCTGCCAAATCTTCTGCTAAGAACAAAGGGAAGGCGCAAACATCTCAGCCAAAAGGCTCTAGTTCTTCTCAGGACAACAAGAAGAAAAAGAACGTTTAGTGCAATTATTGCCATAAATACGGTCACATGAAGGCTGACTGTCGTGTTCATTTGGCTTCTGAACAAAAGAAGCAGGGAGGGTCTCAACAAAAGGAAAATGTTGTGGAACACACTGAGCAGAAAGAATCTGCATTCTATGCTTTTATGGCGAAGCACACAACAGATCCAATACAATCTTCTGCTTGGTATATTGATTCCGGAGCTTTGCGGCATTTTGCTCATCGTTGGGATTGGTTCACAAAATTCAACCATTCTCTGATTCTGTCATTTTTGGAGGCGGCGAAGAGTACATAGTTGCTGGTAAGGGCACTGTCCAGATTCATTTAGGAGGAAGAAATTTACTCTTTCTCGGTGTCTACTATGTTCTAGGCATGGAACATAACCTTCTCTCAGTCAGTCAGATCATCCAACATTCTCCCCAGTTGGATGTTGTTTTCAGTTCGTCTACCTGCAACATCATTGATAGGGAGACTCGTACTACAATCGCTATGGGACTTGAGGATCATGGTCTGTATAGACTTGCTGATTCCGGTGATTCTCAGGAGCACGCTCTGGCAACTAGGAGTACAACCATCAACAAACTTTGGCATCAGTGTTATGGGCACTTGAATGTGCACTATCTCTCTCAACTGTCTCAGGAGGGTTTGGTTGCTGGTCTATCTGAGATCCAAACCCAAAATCATGGAGTTTGTGGAGCCTGTCAAGTTGCGAAGCAGCATCGGACACCTTTCTCAGATGGTGATTCTTGGCGAGCCTCCAAGGTACTTCAATTGGTTCACGTTGATGTATGTGGGCCAATGAATACTCCTGTTACTGGGTCCATGTGCTTTTTATTATTTGTTGATGATTTCAGTCGAAAAATGTGGATGTATTTTTTGAAACATAAATCAGATGTGTTCAGTACATTTCAGCAGTATAAGGCCTTAGTTGAGAAAGAATTAGGTTCTCAGATTGTCACTCTAAGGTTAGATAATGGGGGGGAGTTTTGTTCAGCTGACTTCTCTACTTTTTGTGTTGCACATGGCATTAAGCGCCAACTTACAACACCATACACCACTCAGCAAAATGGTGTTGTTGAACGTAGGAATCACACCATTACCGAAATGGCTCGTTGTATGCTGGAGTGCATAAATGTACCTAAGCAATATTGGGTTGAAGCCGTCTACACTGCAGTCTACCTCCTGAATCGGTCACCTACACATGCCATTAACAAGATGACTCCAGAAGAAGCCTGGTCAGGACGTAAGCCTAAGGTGGGCTATCTGAAAGTCTTTGGTTCTACAACTCATGTATGGATTCCAAACGCCAAGCATACCAAGTTGGACTCCAAGAGCCAGACACTTATGTTTACTGGTTATAGCGATAATCACAAGGCATACAGGTTAATTCATGTGGAGACAAATCGTCTCATATTTAGTTGTGATGTTGTGATTGATGAGACTACTGGTCCATTTGTTCCTACTACCAGCCCTGCGGATCAGCTTATGAAAGTTTCTGATGAGGGTGTTCGTCTTCCTCTTGGTTCCCCTGATGGGAGGGCTTCAGAGCATTCTGACTCTGAAGATGAGGAGTCTACCAGTCATGACATTGCACCACCTGATTTTCCTCAGGACTCACATCCAGATGACTTTGTTCCCGAAATCCCAGGAGATGTTTCTCCTATTCTAGATGTTGGTACTTCTACTTGTCAGCCTAAGTGGTGGCTCAAGACTATCGGGGATCTTCATGATGATGAACTCATTGAAGGCAGATCCACTCGCAGAAAGAGCAAGCAACACAACACAGTCAATTTTGCTATTATGGCCAACATCCATAGCATCTACGAGCCTCATACATATTTAGAGGCTAAAGGAATTCCAGAATGGGAAAATGCTATGGACACCGAATATCATAGTCTTCTGAAGAATCACACTTGGGTTCTTTCTGATCTTCCTCCTGGGAAGGAACCTATCAACTGCAAATGGGTTTATAAGGTCAAGTATCATGCCGATGGTACTTTGGATAAGTAAAAGGCCAAATTAGTTGTTTGGGGATGCACACAGCGGGAGGGCATTGATTATGAGGAGACCTTTGCTCCTACTGCCAAGATGAGCACAATTTCGTCTTCTTCTCGCTATTGTAGCCCAATTTGGATGGACAGTTCATCAGATGGACGTCAAGAGTGCCTTTCTCAACGGTGAGTTGCAGGAAGAAGTCTACATGATGCAACCTCTTGGTTTCAAGGTTGCCGGCAAAGAACATCAGTTCTGTAGGCTCGTGAAAGCACTCTATGGACTGAAATAGGCTCCTCGTGCCTGGTACATCAAGATTGATCAGTACTTGGTTGATCATGGTTTTCAGTGCAACCCTTCTGACACTAATCTGTATGTCAAACACTGTGGTGATGATATTCTCTTTCTTGCTGTCTATGTTGATGACTTGATCATTACTGGTAGTTCAGCACATTTGATTGCGACAATCAAACAAGATTTGTATCAGGCTTTTGACATGATAGATCTAGGGCTTCTCCATTATTGTTTGGGTATTGAAGTTTGGCAGATCGCTGGTAGCATCTTTATCTCTCAGTCTAAATATGTCAGAAGTTTGCTTGACAAATTTCGGATGCAGGATTGCAAACCTGCCTCCACACCTATGGAGAAGGGGCTGAAGTTGTCAGCCAACTTTGATTCACCTCCGGTCGATGAAACGACATTTTGGCAACTCGTGGGCAGTCGCATCTACCTCATTGCCACTAGAACTGACATCAGTTTTGCAGTGAGCTATATTTCCCGCTTCATGACAGCTCCAAAAGCTGATCATTATTGTAGCGAAGCGAGTGCTGAGATATGTTAAGGGCACTTCCTACTCTGGCATTCTGTATGGCAGGTGCAAGGATCCAAAACTAATTGGTTATACAGATTCAAATTGGGCAGGTTCAGTGGATGACAAAAAATCCACTTCTGGATATGTATTCAGTTTGGGTACAGGTGCTGTAACATGGACCAACAAGAAGCAACAGGCAGTGGCTTTTTCCTCGACTAAAGCAGAATATCGAGGAATAGTTAAAGCAACATGTGAGGTAGTTTGGCTCCGTAGGATGCTTTTTGACATGCACATGTCACAAGCAGGACCTTCTCCCTTGTACACTGATAATCAAGGGGTGCTCAAACTGGCCAAAAAATTAGTCTTCCATAAATGTACCAAGCATGGCGAGCTTCATTGTCACTACATTCGCAAGCTGGTAGTAGACGATTCAGTTCAGTTGCAGTATGTTCTAATAGCGGATCAGACTGCAGATATTCTCACCAAGTCTTTGAGCCCGAATAAGTTTGTAAAATTGAGGGGGCAACTTGGTGTTGTTGACGGATTGACCATTAAGGGAGGGTGTTAGAATAATATTATTATTGTGTTGTTAATGGTCAATAGTAGTTTAGTTTACTATTGTTTCTACAATAGTCTGTAGATAGGTAGAGTTGGTCATTTTATTTAATGACTACAGTGTTTTTAATTCTCTATATATTGTAACTTTTCCTTTAGTTAATTCAAGTAATGCAATTACCAGTTCCATTATTGAACAATCCTCTATAGAGAAAGCTTTTGTAGCTAAGTCTCAGTCTAAGAACAAAGGGAAAGGTCAACCTTCGCAGAATAAATGCTTAAGACAACCTCCGGGCAGCCCTAAGAAAAAGAATATTTAGTGTAATTACTGCCACAAATATGGTCATATGAAGAAGGATTGTCGTCAGCGTTTGGCTTCTGAATAGAAGTAGGGAGGGTCTTAGCAGAAAGCAAATGTTGCCGAGCATACTGAGCAGAAGGAATTTGCCTTTTACACTTTTATGGCTAAAAGACTTGTAGATCAGGTAAAGTCCTTTGCCTGGTACATTGTTTCAGGTGCTTCGAGACACTTCACCCATCGGCATGATTGGTTCACAGATTTCTCTCCTTTCAGTGACTCAGTTATTTTTGGAGGAGGTGAAGAGTATACAGTTGTTGGTAAGGGCACTCTTCAGATTCAGTCTGGTGGGAGGAATCTCATATTCCTCAATGTATACTACGTTCCTGGCATGGAACTAAACCTTCTTTTTGTTAGTCAGATTATGCAACATTCTCCTCAGTTGTATGTGGTATTTAGTGCACACAAATGTTCAGTTGTTGATCAGAAGACTCGCACCACTGTGGCTGTTGGTATTGAGGATCATGGTCTATATAGACTTGTGGATACAAGTGATTCTCTAGAGTTAGCCATGGCAGCCATAAATTTTGCTATTACCAGTCCTTGGCATCATCGGTATGGGCACTTAAATGTGCTCTCTCTCAGCTAGCTCGGGAGGGACTTGTAGTTGGTTTACCTGAGATCTAGACTCAACATCATGGCGTTTGTGGAGCTTGCTAGGTTGGAAAGCAGCACAGGACATCGTTCAGGGATGGTGACTCATGGTGAGCCTCTAAGGTACTGCAGTTGGTTCATGTTGACGTATGTGGGCCAGTGAATACACCTTCTGTTACTGGTTGTAGGTATTTCTTGCTTTTTGTTGTTGATTTTAGTCATAAAATGTGGGTGTACTTTCTTAGATAGAAATCAGATGTGTTTACTGTATTTCAAAAGTTTAAGGCCTTAGTAGAAAGAGTCTGGTTGTTCCATCATCACTCGTAGGTTAGACAATGTGGGGGAATTTTGTTCTATTGCTTTCTCCAACTTCTGTGATACACACGGCATCAAATGCTAGTTAACCACACCCTACACTCCTCAGTAAAACGGTATTGTAGAGCGGCGCAATTGTACAATCACTGAGATGGCCCACTCAATGCTAGAACACAGGAGTGTTCCAAATAAATTTTGGGTAGAAGTAGTCTATACTGCAGTCTATGTCCTTAATCGGTCTCCTGCACAGGCTATAAAGGGGAAGACTCCTGAGGAAGCTTGGACTGGTCGCAAACCTAGGATCAGTCATCTGAAAATCTTTGGCTCTTTAGCATATGTATGGATTCCAGATGCCAAGCACTCAAAGTTGGATTCCAAGAGTGAAAAGCTTATGTTCACAAGGTACAATGACAACCATAAGGCTTACAAATTGATTGATGTAGACACTGATTGTCTCATCTTTAGTCGGGATGTTGTCTTTGATGAACAACGAGGACCCTTTCTCCTTTACTTGTTTGTGCAACATTATGAGGATCAGCCTTTGAAGGCTTCTGATTTGGGTGTCAATCTTCTGTTAGGTCCACCTAATGGGAGGGATGATGAAGGATTTTGTCTTTGATGATGCTCAACCTGATTTTCCTCTGGATGATATTGATCTTTCACCTGATGAACCTGTTATAGATCCACAACCAATTCCAGCTCCTCCTGGTACATTCGATGTTGGCATTTCTCCTCTTCAGCCTAAATGGTGGGCTAAGACTATTAGTGATCTTCATGATGATGAGCTCATTGACGGGAGATCGTCCAGAAACAAGAGCAAACAACAACATACAGTTAATTTTGCTTTGATGGCCAACATTCACAGTGTCTATGAGCCTCAGACATATTCAGAGGGTAAAGGAATTCCTGAGTGGGAACAAGCTATGGAGGCTGAATACCATAGTCTTCAGAAAAATCACACTTGGGTCCTTTCTGATCTTCCTCCACGGAAGAAGCCCATTAGCTGCAAATGGGTGTATAAAGTTAAGTACAAAGCTAACAAAACCCTTGACAAGTACAAAGCACGTCTAGTTGCTAGGGGGTTCTCACAGAAGGAAGGCATTGACTATGAGGAGACTTTTGCTTCTATAGCCAAGATGAGTACCATTCGGCTCGTCCGTGCCTTAGCAGCCCAGTTTGGTTGGAAAGTCCATCAGATGGACATTAAGAGTGCTTTCCTTGACGGTGAGTTGAAGGAAGAAGTCTACATGACGCAACCTCCAGGGTTCAAGGTTGTCAGTAAAGAACACTAGGTGTGCAGACTGGTGAAAGCACTCTATTGCCTGAAATAGGCTCCTTGGGCTTGGTACATCAAGATTGACAAGTACCTTATAGATCATGGCTTTCAAAGGAGTCCATTTGACTCTAATTTGTATGTCAAACATATTGGTAGTGATATTATTATTCTTGTTGTCTATGTGGATGACCTGATCATTACTGGCAGCTCGACATATTTGATCGTTGAGATCAAACAGGATTTGTGCAACACATTTGACATGACAAATTTGGGACCTTTGCATTACTGTTTAGGTGTTGAGGTTTGGTAGACAAAGAGCAGTATCTTCATCTCCCTGTCCAAATATGCTTGGAGTCTACTGGATAAGTTCTGAATGTAGGATTGCTAACCTGCCTCCACACCCATGGAAAAAGGGCTGAAGTTGTTAGCTAAATTGGACTCTCCTGTTGTAGATGAATCTTTGTTCAGGCAACTAGTGGGAAGCCTTATCTATCTCACTGCCACTACACTTGACCTCAATTTGCAGTGAGCTACATTTCACGCTTCATGACAGACCCTAAGGTTGATCATTGGGTAGTAGCGAAGCGTGTGCTGCGTTATGTGAAGGGCACTTCTGATTATGGACTTCTTTACAGTAGGAGTCACAATCCTAGACTCTCTGGTTTGACAAACTCAGATTGGGCAGGTTCGGTTGATGACAAAAAATCAACATTTGGGTATGTTTTTAGTTTGGGATCTGGTGTAGTCACATGGACTAGTAAGAAGCAGCAGGCAGTGTCTCTCTCCTCGACAGAAGCAAAGTATTGGGGAGCAATTAAGGCAGCTTGTGAGGCAGTTTGGCTTCGCCGGATGCTTGCGGATATGCAAATATCTCAAGTAGGTCCGACTCCCTTGTTCTGTGATAATCGAGGAGTTCTCAAACTTGCCAAAAATTTGGTCTTCCATGAAAGAACCAAGCATGTGGAAACTCATTGTCACTTCATTTAGAAGCTTGTTGAAGATGGATCAGTTCAGTTGCTGTATGTTCCCACAGAGGAGCAAACAACATATATTCTCACCAAGTCGCTCAGTCCAGATAAGTTTGTAAAATTTAGGGGGCATCTTGGTGTAGTTGATAGATTGAGCATTAAGGGAGGGTATTAAAATAATATTTTCTAATTAATTATTTAATGCTCAATAGTGTATTATATTGAAATATTCTTGATAAGATCATTTCTTTGATCTTCTGAAGTTTCTTTTTAGAAACTTTCTTATTTTGTACATTTGTAAATCTTATTTATTGAGCTTTCTCTCTAAATGTAAATATCAAATTTTTTACCATCTTTGCCTCTTGTAATATTTTGTACAAAGCTTTTTTGAGTTAATGAAATATAATACCTAAGATTTGTCTCACACTATGCATTCTGATTTCATATTGTGTGTCTGTGATCAATACTGCGGTTTTGACCTTATATCATGGAAGAACCCTTATTCTGCATGTTTACCCCCAGATATACCCCAGGGATAAGGATTACCAGTATTAGTATACTGAGTGTCCTTTTGAATGAAATTGGATTATAGGAAATGTGAGGTTTCTTCTTGCACTATTTCCTTATGCTGTGTCCAATTCACTCTACACTGTCACATATTGCAAACCCATTTAAATACCCTTAATCTACTTTAGGATATGATTGAGATGTACTGCAAACATAAAAGATAAATTATACAATCACACTGCTTCAGCCTCTTAATAAGATTCCTGGATTTAAAGCATACTTTGTCAATGCTGGTGACAACCCTTTCAAAGTTAAAGTCAATCTTAATATTTCTCAGTTTAAAGACTAAAATAGTGAAGATGCCTTGGAAGCTTGGAAATATTCTTTACATGCTATACATATTGAAACTGTTGGGTAGTGTGCCTAGCCCACCTCTTTGTAGCTGGGAACACCCCTTTTGGGCTTAGTGGGTGAACGTACCTTTTTAGGAATAGGTCAGTCCATTTCAACCTTTCTGGTCAATGCAGATTCAATTTATCCAGACTGTTTGGTAGGATTTGGTAGGTCTGAAATAAAGAAGTTTTGTCTTGTTGTAAGGTAAAGAGGCTTGTTCACTCTATGCCATGGTCGGTTATGTCTTGTGAAGTCTTTTCTCTTAGGCAGTTTGAAAGTCTGAATCTCTTGGTGAAGTGTACTGGCCATACTGCTGTCTTGGATTATCTTTGGATTGAGTTGCATTCATATATTTTCAGGAAACTCTCTCTATTTTTAAACGTATCAATAAAGATGTTATACTGATCATTATGTGCTCAGTTTTTGTATTTTCTCAATCTGTTTTTGTATTTTCTCTTTGGATTGAGTTGCATTCATATATTTTCAGGAAACTCTCTCTATTGTTAGAATGATCTTTAGATTGTTCTTCTATTTCAGATATCTGTGAGTACTTCTGCTTCACATGTTACTTGAAACTTACTTCAAACAGAGATATTTTACACTCGATAATTTCTGTGTGCAGGATGTGGTGCAATACATGGAGAAGGCATTTGTGTTTGGTTATGTAGCAGAAACTGGGGGTAACATGCAGTATCGGTCAACAAATCAAACGTTAAAATCCTCTTCTTCAAACCCAGTGAGTTTGGCAGTAGCTGAAGCTGCTAGTAGTGCGACAATTATGAATACCTCCACTGCAGCTGTTTCTATTGTCAACAATGAGAGCAGTCTTACACGGACATTATCAGATGATGCCTGTGACTATGAGGCTCTTTTGTCAACTTTTGACAATGACAGCCAAAATATGGGAAGGTCTTCTGCTCCTTTGTCGATATCGACTGATTTAGCAAGACCAACTGTAGAAAGACCAGTACCTGCAAGTGACTTGAAGCTGCAATTGCATCTTTACAAGGTTCGGCTTCTCCTCCTTACTAGAAATCTGAAGTCAACAAAGCGAGAAGTGAAATTGGCTATGAATATTGCCCGTGGGAGGGATTCGTCAACAGCATTGCTCTTGAAGGCTCAGCTGGAGTATTCTCGTGGTAATCACCGTAAAGCCATTAAGCTTTTAACAACTTGCAGTAGTAGAGCAGAGCAAGGGATGTCATGTATGCTCTGGAACAATCTTGGTTGTATACATCACAAATTGAGGAAGGACAACATAGCGGCTGTATATTTCAAGAAGGCATATCAGAGTATAGCATCTCTTGGTGCTGAACAGCCCCTCAAGCTGTCAAAATTTTCTCAGGATAAATCTCAATCTATCATGTATAACTGTGGTATGCTACACTTGATGCGTGGGAATCCAACTGTAGCAGCTCAATGTTTTCAACTAGCTTGCTACCTTTATTACAATCAACCTCTACTATGGTTACGTCTTGCAGAGTGTTGCATTTCTGCCCAGGAAAAAGGTCTTTTAAAAACTCCCAAATCTGATTCAGGTGTTAGAGAGGATTGCCTGAAAGTGCATGTTTTTGGTGATGGGAGGTGGCGTCATATTGTGTTACACGATGGAATCACCATACCCTTTTTAGAAGAAGGCAAATCTGATTCAGAGGAAGGTGTTGATGATCTGAGCCCATTTATTCCAGTGGAGGAAACATTTTTCCAGCTTGGTCAACCAGTTAAACTTTCTATGTTATTTGCACGGCAGTGTTTGCAGATGTCGTTATGGCTTCTGAAGCGAAATGACAATAGGCTTGTTGAGTCAGTCTTAGCAACTGAAAAGACAGAGGATGAAGATTCAAACCAAGCAACAGCAGGTATTAAAAATCATAATCAAAACAGTACATCTGGCGAGTCAAAAGGGGCATCAAATACAACTGGAGGATTGACAAATCAAGTGAATGCAAATGGTGATGCCAAAGAATCCAAAGGCAATACCGGTTCAGGCAATGCAATATCTTCCTCAGTTGATGCTTATGAAGAAATGAGAAGGAAGGAGAACACGTTGGCAATTCAAGCTGTTTTGGCAAGCCTTGCATATGTTGAACTGTCCCTTGAAAATCCTTTAAAGGCATTAACTATTGCAGAGTTGCTTTTACAGCAGCCGATGTGTTCAAGGGAATACATCTATCTTGCTCACATCTATGCAGCTGAAGCTCTGTGCCGTCTAAACCGCATCAAAGAAGCAGCTGACCAATTGTCTCTTTGCATGGAAGAAGGAAATGGTATTGATATAGCTGTTAATGCCAATGAAGATGGCCATAAATGGAGAAGTGGTGAGAATAGTGAAGCCAGTGGAGATGGTGAAGATAATGCTGTGGTCTACCATTCATCATTAGCTGGAAATTTGGCTGAACCTCAAAATATTCTTCATATAACAGGAGGACAAGCGCGTAGCACTCTTTATGCAAATTTAGCTGCTGTATCTGCAATGCAAGGTGATTTTCAACAAGCACACCAATATGCAACACAGGCCGTGTCACTGATGCCTACAAGTACTATGGCTGTGTTGTCAGTAGTTTACGTGGAACTTTTACAAGGGAAAACTCATGAAGCCATTTCAAAATTGAAGCAATATAGGCATCTACATGTTTCATCTCCAACAATATTGTCATGAAGCAGTCGTGGTTTGCCTTACAATTGTTGTATTATGGGTCTATTTTATGACAAGGCCATAGAGCAGCGACTTTAACTGTACACAGAGTTTATGTTGGGAGTTTGAAGGGTTGTGTAACATAAATCATTGAGCCCTGAAATAAGTCTAAATTTACAGATGTCGCTACATGTTATCTTGTTCTGTGACTTGTAGGAGCCAGAGTTTGAGGAACAGAGGCCTTAGGTAACTTTTGATAACTAATCATTGTCATCATAGTTATGTGACTGAAGCCATGGTCACTGCAAGGAGGGTTGCAAATTGCATTAATCAGAATGGTAGCAGCTTTTCCATTGTTTCTTATTTGTGCTGAGCCTAGACATTTTTTTTAATATACTAAAATTAGTGTTTTAATTGAAATAAGTTCGAGTCCTATTGAAGTGCTATGATATTAAGCTGAGAATCTAGATGTTAAAAGTAACATTATTTGAAAATCAATAATATTGATGTGCAATTCTAATTTCTTCCCATCACTAGCAAGTCCAATATTTAAATTTTTTTTTATCTTTTCACTACTATTGAAATACAGTGATCGTAGATGATGTAAATATGAACCACATCATATGGTCTCAAAGGTGGTATGAACCAGACCTTAATCAGCTGAGGTTCCATTTAGATTAACATGAGGTTACACTTTGTTTAACTAGGGTTTTCAGTGACCTTATCGCAGTCTACATGCATTGTACTTGGGATTTTATAACACTGTTCTCAAGATTTTTCAGCGGAATTGAAGAGCTAAAAACTATTAAGATTGAAAATATAGCAGGCTACTTGCTACAGAAACGCTGCTTGTAATTGCTTTTGCAAGGCATCTCATGTCTACTTTACAGTCCCAATGCAATACAATGTAACAAAAATGATTATTGTTCAGAGCAAAACAAAAAAATGTGGACTGTAAATTTTCATTTTGAGGGGAAATGCCATAAAGTTTAGTCTAATTCAATAGTCTTGCATATAATTTCTATTAATCAGCAACCTGAGTTCTTACTACCGTGTCCTGCTTCCATAGAAGGTCTGTGTATTACTGATTTTACAATTGATTGAATTTGAGATAAATGACCAAGAGAGCTGCAGGTTTGGGAACCTTCTGCATGAACAAACAAATTAAATCTTTTTAGGTTTTGTTAGTTTTGAACTTCTCCAAGACTTCAAATTATTTCCTGAGGCAGTTCAATTATTTGATAACATAGAAGAAGATTTATTGAAAGACATTAATTATACCAGGGTGCATATTGGCCTTCTCAACTGACTGTTAGAACTGAACGTGCTTGAATGCAAACACAAAGCTTGAAATAATGGATCAAGTATTGGTTGAATCTAGCTTACATTGTCAGATAATGTAATTTGGCCATTAAACTATATATCTTTGTGCTCAACCTTTCTTAGTTTGGAGAACTAAATGCATTGTATATAACTGGACCATAGAGTGCAGTAATATAACATACTTACAGGCATTTTAATAAATCCCCTCGACATGCCTTGGTGGTTGTGATAATTGTAATCATGCATAGTCAGAGGAACTATACTGACTAAAGTTTCAACATTTTCATTGTGCCCCTAACCTTCAAGTTCATATCTTCCTTCAAGCTATTGGTGAAGTCCGCTAAGTCGCTCGCCTCAAGTGAACTAGGAATAAAGAAAACATTTTCATTGCTTTATAGCTACAACCTTATCGTCACAGTGGGTTGATCTATTTGTACCAACACATGACAACATGATGAAACTATAAATAAAACTGTCACACCTTTTTCTTTGTACTTCAAATCCTTTCATGTTAATAAATAAGGTCCAATCTAAGTCAAGCTTTCATGAATTAGAAATTAGTTAATCATTCATAGGAAAAAATCTTGATAGATTTGATAAAGCTTACATGACAAACCTTTTTGCGGCATAATTTTATTTGAGTTTCAGAGGCATCTGCGAATGCAAATTAGTTGTAATAATGAAATATATGTATCTTGAACAATAGGATCAATATGGAGATGACACTTTTATTGTGTAGTCGAGGGACCCTAGAGGTGCAAAAATTGGGAAAGCAAATGTGCTCACCCATTGGTCATCCCTATTTATTCAGGGATTACCCTTAATGGGATAGGAATTTGATGCTCAACCAAACACCAATGGGAGAGAGAAGTACCCTACCCAAACTATGTGTGAGGGTATCTTGGCTTGACTGACTATACGAGAGAAGGTTTCTTGGCATGACCAACAGAATGGGAGAGGACTCCCTTTGCCCAAGCAACACCAACCCAATCGTTGATCACTTGGAGGGTGCTTGCTTGCATTGGTGTTAGGTATTTATGTACCTGTTGTGACCTAACTCACACCTCGCCCCATTGCAAATGGGGACCCTTGTTGTTTGCCTTTTAGGGTTTTGCTTTTGCGTGCCTTGTTTTGTCTGCTCTTCATTTGGGGGTTTTGAGTCTTAATTTTGAATGGTCACCCGAGTCAGTTGAAGAAATTGAGCCTAGATCACTGTATAAACGTCACCATTGTGCTTAGAAGGCCTGAGAGACGAAGATCGACTATCGTTTCAGTCAAATCCGACACCTCCTAGTTTTTAGGATTTTTCACCCCAGACCCCCTATTTTTTAGGACCTACTTTTTTTGGCACTTTTGGGCAATTCTGGGATCCCTATTTTTTAGGGTCTATTTTTGGAAAGTTGCTATTTTTGGAAAATTTCTATTTTTAGAAAGTTTCTATATTTGGAACGTCACGAGTTTCAAAAATCCACTCAGAAGTTCGAAAAGATCATCGAAACTCTCAGAAAATCGATTCGAATTTTTTTTGAAATTTTGGTAAAATTTTGGAAAATCACATAAAAAGTTCAAAAAATCTGGAAAATTTGTTCAAAAATGGTGAGAAATTCTGGAAAATCACAGAGAAATCTGGTAAAGAGCACAGAGGATGGTGAATAAGATGATGAATTTGTCAACAAATTGGTAAAAAATCAGGAAATTCATCAAAAAAAAAAATCTGAGCAATTCATGGAAAAAATCTGGAAATTCGTGAAAAATCTGAGCATTCATGGCGAGCTAATCATGGTGAAGGTAGGTAATGACTGAGAATTCATGGTGAATACTGCCTAAGTATAGAGGAAAGTCAATGATGAAGCTTCAGCTAAGATGCTTATGGCAAGTCCGCTCTAGACATAAGAGGAAATGGCCTGAAATCTGATGAAGTTCCCCTTCCAATGGCTATCCAAGCAAGGAAGTCCGCCTATGTTCATATGTTCAATGGCAAGACCATCAAGCAAGTCCGCCCTTGTATGGCTGGGTAAAATTTGGCAATGGCAAACAAAAGGTTGAAGTCCGCCTTGGGTGAAAGAGGAAGTGGCAATGAAAACTAGCAAGTCCGCCCTATGAATGGCCAAACAAGTGAGGAAGTCCGCCCAACTAGAATGTGGATGGCAAGACATGCAAGGAAGTCCGCCCCTATGAGTGGCCAAACATTCAATGAAGTCCGCCTTAACTCAAATGGTAAATGGCAATGAGATGTAGGAAGTCCGCCTTAGACATAAAATTAAATGGCATGCTATGAGGGAAAGTCCGCCCTATGAATGGCAAGGGAATTGACTAAGTCCGCCCAGCCAAAAAAAGAGAAGTGGCTTAACAAAAGCTAAAGTCTGCCCTAGAGAAAAGCTGAAGTGGCAAACATAAGGAGAAAGTCCGCTCTAGGCATAAAATGAATGGCAAAGAAAAGATCAAAGTCCGCCCCTTGAGCAAAAGACAAAGTGGCTAAGGCATAGCCAAGGAAAAATGAAGTGGCAAGAGAAATGCTAAAGTCCGCCCCAAGGAAAATAGCCCAACACTTGGAAAATTCAGCCTAGTCCATGATAAATTGGCATGAGAAAATTAAAAAAAATTAAGTGGCAAAGAAACAACCAAAGTCCGCCATGCTTAGAAGTGAGGAAAAAATTAAAATTTTGCCTAAGTCTAAACCTTTGGAAAATGAAAATATGCATGGCACTTAGAAAATTCGCTCAAGTGTTTAGACAAAATTTTCGCCATGGCTAGCTAAATTGTGGAAAAATCAAGAGAATATGGCCAAATAAAATTGGACATGGCAAAATAATTTTGGACAAGAAGGAGATTTATGGCCAAGTAAAGTTGGACGTGGCTAGAGAAATGTCGGACGTGGCTAGAGAAATGTTGGAAGAAAATATTTATGGCCAAATAAAATTGGATGTGGCCAAATAATTTTGGAAAACGATTAAAAGTTATGGCCAAATGAAATTGGATGATAGAGATCATGGCAAGAAAATTGGAAAAAATGAAAATTTGTCTAAGGCGTTGATGAGGAAATTTTCGAAAATCAAAAATAATTTGCCATAAAACGAATGGGTTGGAATTGACACATGGAATAATTATTTTAATTATTTTAATTATTCATTTTTCAAACTCCCAAAAGGATAAGCTTTGAAAATTTCGAAATTGGAAGGACAAAGGCTTTTGTTGGACTGACGATGAAATTGGAAACTTTCTCGGACAAGAGCATTGAAGATAAAACTTGCCACCCGGAAGCGAAGTGAAAGATGAGTTCAAACTCAATTCGAAGGAAACATTGCAAATTTGCTAAAAAGATCGATCTTCTCACCTCTATAAGTGATTTCACCTCTCATTTGTGCAATCATTCGATTTTTGAAGAAGGTGTGAGAAGAAACTTGTTGAAGAAATTTGCAGCAAACATCGTGATTGTGATCATTTCTCCAGAAGTCACAAGGCAGATTTGCTTTGTCCATTTCATTTCAGCATGAAGCTTCATCGTTTATTTTCTTTCTAGCTTGATTTTTTTTTCACGAAATCTAAATTGATAACTAGCTGGAATGTCTTTCGAAATGATTTAAATTTTGAATTCTGATTGTTCTTTCTACTTTTGTAGATCTATTTTCGAAGTAGTGAAGATGAAATTCGCCAGTAAAGGTGTGCAAACACAATCGAAAATCAAGTCCAAGTGGGAGCACGTTGTGGACATTGATCTTGGCCACATTGATCTCAAAGACTTCCGGAAGAGAATGTACGGGACTGATGGACGTCTGCCTACACCAATCGCCATGAGAATGATGCGCAATGGAATCGTCCACGCAGCTGGATTTCCACCAGCTAAAGAATGCCCGGAACTGATGGTAGAATGCGCATTGCACTACAATGCACGAGATAGACAGATAGAAGCTCCTGACGGAAGAGTCCTCGCCTACTTGTCCGAGCCAGCAATCCAGGAAACCTTTGGAATTCCAGTGTACAATCAAACATCTTATCGCACCAAGGAAGATGCACTCAAGCTTTATCAAAGCCAGCAGGATCTCTGTGCATCCAACATAAACAAGAATTGGTTACTAAAACCTAAGCCTACTGCAAGCAAGATGCCAAAGAAATTGATCAGAACCCACTTCAAAGAGGAATATGGTGACATCGTTCTGCTACTAAACAAAATAGTAGGCAGTGCCCACAATGCTCCTTTCGAAAATTGGATGTACTATTTTATTGATGAGATAATCACTGGAGTCAAGATGTTCAATTGGTCCAGAATGATTAGTGATAGCCTGCACGAGCAGTTAGTCAACTTTGAGGAGACCAAAACTTTTCACATGAGCTCATACATCGTATATTCACTTGCAAGATATTACAAGTATCCTGGCTTGACCTCCAAAGGCGTGGTTGGCAATGGCCAAGGGCAATTCAAAGTCTACGATTGTTATCCACAGCTACAATTGAAAGAGAAGTCTCATTTCCGACGGGCTCATGACGCCTTCTTAATGTACATCACCCGGCTTCTTCAGGGCGGAACGCACCAAAGACTCTCACATGAAGCCAAGAGCTTAATCAGTCGGTATGGATTCTGGTTCATTCAGTATCCTAAGTTCACCTACATCAGAATCCAAGGATTCTCAGGAAATCCTTATAGAATTCCTATCTATCCGACCAACAAGATGGTATTACTGGAAGTGCTGAGGCAATTAGAAACGTATCAGAACATTCAAAGACCAAAGCAGAAAGCTGCTGTCACCTTTCCGTTTTTCATCGGCAACATGGAGGAGTCATGTCCGACAGCACAAGCAGCAGAGGTTGTTCGACTGGAGATTCAACAATATCCTTTCATATCATACAAATCCAGGAACAATTTTGATCCACTCCATCACATCAGGACTGTGGACGGAGAAAGGTACAAACATCGGGTTGACTTAGAGGACTTCTGGGCCAACGCAGCAGATGAATATGACGTAAGAAGCAGGTTATGGTCGAGGTTGCCATTAAGCATGATAAGGGCAACCGAACTTTTCAAAATACCCGATCAACTACAAGACGATGGAGTCTATTTGCAGCCAGGCTTCAAAGAAGATGAGCCACTCCTTCCTATAAAATGGTTTGAACCTGAGATGGGTGACCTAGCAACTCTGATGCGCCCAGTTTTCAAGTATTCACAGTGGTGGATAGATCGGCAGGTGGAAGTCCTAAGACAGAGAAATGTGCATTTCACCTACGAGTTGATGGGCGGTACGGAGTCCTGTTCTTTAAACGCCGGTGCATCTCGTGGAGATGGACAAACAGATGCTGCCAACTCAAGAAAGAGGAAAGAAGTTGATAAATCTACAAGACAAGACAAGGATAAAATGGTGGATGAAGGGCCTTCTCGAAAGAAGCACAAGTCTAAACCTCTTCAATCGGCCACTTCCAGGAACATAGAAGAAATGCTCGCCATGGATAGAGAATCTTTGGAAAATGCTAAGATCCCTTCTCCAGTCGAAAATATGGAGCCGATACAAGTCGAAGATGATGATCAACCTTCCCCAGCAAGCACATAAATCCTGGAGTTAGATAATGATACATATATTATGGATGGAGAATTCGAGGAAGGAATGATTTCCGCCCTCAAAGGAATCCAAGATGACCCATCCGTCCAAGAAATTCAGGGCATGCAATTGCTCCAAGAAGTTCAAAATATGCTGGAGATTCAAGAAGAGCAGGAAGTACAGGATATACAGGACGTCCAAGATCAACAGGAGGACGGAGTTGAACAGCCAACAATCCCAGAGTGGCTGAATGAAAGATTGAAAAGAAAGGCGTCAACGGAGGTCCCTGAGGAGGACAAAGACATATTTTCTGGCAAGATTAGAGCAAACTGCCCCGAGGAAGAAGGCCAAGAAATTCTCAACCATCCAGAGAGATGAGGTCGGCAATCGCATAGTACAAATTGTAGTACCTACAGCCGACAAGTTTCAAGATGAAATTGCTCTTGATGAATATGCTATCACGACCATCGACATGGGTCCTACAACAAAAGGGCAAGAGGTCGAGGACTTGGACAATTCCGTGGCTACCATCAAGTCCAGGTTAGAAAAAGAAGTTGCCAAGAAAAAAGAGTATAAAAAAGAAATCCAGCGCCTAAAAGATTACATCCAACACTTGACCAAGCCACTAAATGAAGGTGAACAAGTGGCGCCTTTACCTCCAAATGCTTCACAAGAACCAGGTGCAAACTTTGAAGAAGAGCTGACAACAGCGAGGGAGGCTAAAGACTGGATGGCTGGAAAGAAAGAAGAGGCGTTGGTGTTTGCAGAAAAGTTGGCACAAGTAAATGAGAAGGCTTCCTTTATGCTTTCACGAGTTGCAGACATGGCAGAATCATGGAGTAGTCTCGAAGATATTCAAAACAGAATCATCCCATGTATCCGGGAATTGAAGAGCATCTCGAAGCAAAGGTTGATCGAAGACAAGGTTATTGAAGCCGGAGCGGCATATGATTTTAATGGATGGTACTATGCTTTGATCTCAAGAAGAGGAGTTCTCGAAAAAGTGAAGCAAGATGGTGGCAGAGTTGAAGAACAAGTAAAAGAAATTCAGAGTAAAATTTATGAAATGGCCGCAGATATGCTCGACAAGGATGCTGTCCGAAGGAAACACTTGCGGCCAAAGAATTTAAAAGAGCAAGTACAGAAAATTTTCTCCACCACCGGGCCGATCATGAAGGAAAGCTTCACTAAAGTATTCGACTTCATGGCCATCAAAAGTTCTTTCTTGCTGCAGGAGCCAGAGTGGGCGACTATTTTTGCGGAGTGTGCTGAGAGCTTGGATTTGCTAGAGTACAATGTCAGCGTGCTGCCCGACATTGCCATGGAAGAGGTCGGCTCAATCGTGTCCAGATTCGCCGAACGTGAGGCTGCACAAGTGGATAAGGATGCCACTCCAATTGTCTAGTGTTCGCTTCAGTTAACTGATTGAGGTTTTAGAAACCCTAATTAGGGTTTAGTTCTGTTTAATCTGGGCCATTGATCTTGAATCAATCTCGGCCGCTCATTGTAATCTGAAAAACTATATAAACCCCCCCCTCACTCTCTCATTTTCTTTAGATTCATTAGAAGGATTAGAGATAATTAGAGCATTAGAGATTAGAGATTGGAGATTAGAAGTTAGAGCAAATAGTTAGATTGTAGAAATAAAGAGAGAGTTTTTATGAGATTGTTGTGAAAACACTACTTTGATAATGAAGCTCAAATGCATGAGGTGCCTTGAATACTTGATTGTCGAATAGTTGCATGGTCGCATATTTTCTTTCTCTCTTAGTAAATTTGAATTATGATGTGTGTTAGAAGAATGATAGATTGATAACGGAGATTGGTGAAACCGAGCTCATACTTTCTTTGAGTGGATGATTTCACTCAATGTGCAAAGTTAGACTGAGCTTTATTGTGGATGCTTAACTTCTGTTTGAATAATTGTTGTTTGATTTGATGGTAATTATTCATTACATGAAAATTATAAGCACATTCCTAGAAGATTGCACTTGCTCTGTGTAGTTGTCGTTGAACGTGGCAAAGCAGAGTATTGTTTATTTGGTTTCATTTAGTCCTCGTCTTCTCTTGATTTCTTAGGAGTAGTATAAGATCTCTAAAACCCTTAATCTTTTTTACTTTTTTTTAAAATAAAAAAACCCAAAATGATACTGCATCTATGTCTCCGCTTTTCTAAATAACTTGCAAAATCTTAATTGTGCCCACAGCAAATCACATCCATACCACAAAGCCTATCCGCGTTCATCTTAAACATTGGAATTATCCTATGACCTCACTTGCAATCTTAGCATAGGAAGTAGTTTTTCAAGAGAGAATAGAGCGTCTGTGACACTTTGTTCTAAAATGTTTGTTGTGTCATAAAACACGCACCAACAGTATCCTTCCTTTAGTTTAGGTTGAGGAGGCTAAGTTATGAGTGAAAGTGAACAACTCAATTGTTAGGTTGAGGAGGCTAAGTTATGAGTGAAAGCGAACAACTCAATTGTTAGGTTGAGGGCCTAATACTTGGAAAAAGAAATTTCAGGTTCATTGATTTTGAAATTTATCACTTGGAATGAGGATTTTGTAGGTTTATTGTAATCTTGCTAGGTATCTAACCACTAAATTCATGACTTGCATAAAAAAATAAAATTTGAGCATTGATGTCATATTTTATGTTGACAATCTTCAATTTAGCGTAAAGGAAAAAGGGATGAAAAATCTCATATTCCATTGGAGGTCTTTAGAGCCAAGATGATTTGAAAACTTGGTTTGTTTGTTCAGATCTAGGTGGCCTTGCAATCAAGCTATCAGTGGACCAAGTGGACCAAGTAGGTTTCGTACTGCAAGAGTCATCTATAGCAGTGCCATTAGTGTTGTGGTGCTGTAGGTATTTGCGAAGGTGCTGCAGGTATTTGCGAAGGTGCTGCAGGTGTTAAGTTACATGCTATAGGGGTGTTAAGTTACATGCTATAGGTGTCTTATAATTGTTGCAAGTGTAAAATAGGTTGTAGGTGTTCAATATCATTTTGTGTTTGGTGGCAATACTATGAGTGCTTGATAATGCTGCAAGTGATATGGGATCCTTGTTAGCATCCATTAGAGCACTTTATTTTGTTGGAGTCACTTATATGGGATGATAATATTGCTTGCAACAATGCTGCAGATTGTTTGTAGTTTTTTTCAGCAGCTTTGCTGCAGCTTTACCCCACTCTTTTGGATTGCTTCTGTTCTGTTGTTTCTGGCCAGCTTGGGGGCCTGTATTGTCTTGTCTTATGACAGCTTTTGTAAAGGGTCGGGACCCTTGTTTTCCTGTTTGATCTAATAAAAAACAATGCTGCAGATTGGTCAATTGGCTAGGAATGTATTATTGAGTGTCAAGATTGACATCATGGCAAGGCAATATGAAGTAGATTTGGCAAGAGATGATCCATAATTCATTGTATTATTAACCTAATTGTTCATTAACTATGGATTTCAATGTCAACACCACTGTACATTCCTAACAATTTGTCTAATGATTTTTATCATTCATGTGGTAGTATTAATATGTATGAAACAATAGATGAAACATCTGTAAAACAAATAATGATAGAGCACAACACAAGAATTAGTCATTTGGCACCTTATTTTCCTTGGAGATAACTTGTTAAGGGTTAAAAACTCTAACAAGAGTATGCTTGTGGCATCTCATTCATTATACGTTGCTATTACATGGAGACTATGCCATATCAATAGTCTTTTTGGGTTTTACACCAACAAATACAACTATATTGTCTCCACATGATTTCTTGCACTTGCCTAAACTCTGCAACTCATTATCTGTCTTCCCACATAGCAATAAGAGTGTAATTCATGTTTCAATTGAACTTCCAAACAGAACATTCAATCCCTTCATTTTTTCTGCCTTGCATTGATGGGAAGTGGATCGACTGCCCTAGACTGACGACTACCCTTGCAAAACCGGCCAATTTTCCACATGTGGACCTGACCAACCGCCTGCCAGCCCTAACAGCTTCCAATGGAGGATACCAAAATTCTGTTAACTACCAAGATTACATGAGCCTCCATGGCTCCATGGAATGCAAGTACTCATGTTTGTGGAAGAATAATGACCCACTTAACTAATGTTTGCAATTCTAGCATTGCCCTTTGTGTGAAGACAACAAATACAACCTTTTCCAATATCAAATGCCTTCTAACAAGGAACACAATCCTCCTTGCGTTCTTCTGCCCTATGACTCCCGGAATAATAACTGCCAAAATTGATTTGAAACAAATGAAGATATGGATACCTGACACCACAAATCTCCCAATAATATTCCAAACCACTTTCAAGGATCTACAGATGCATTTTCTCCATTCATAACCTGCATTTCATTTTAGCATTCTCCATATTGTTGAAAAATTAATGCACTCATAACTTTATGAGATGGAAAAATACTCTCCTAGCAACCTCACGTCTTCTAGGATGCATGCATGGGTAAGGAAAAACAATATTATTCTAGTTCTTATTTTTCTTGTCATTGGTTGTTTGCGTGGTGTATGGTTGTGCACTAGGTCATATTTTGTTTTTTCCTCCTTATTTGTTTGGTAAATTTATTATTTCATATTTTCTTTGTTTTTTTTCCAATTTTCGATCATGTCCTAGTCGTACGGGTTATTTTCCCACTCAAAATATCCATTTTTTTTTAATGTTTAGGAATGTTTTTTCCCTTATGATGCCATGCCCCGTAAGCCTCAATGTGAGGCATTAGACTTGCAGGTTTTGTCTTGATCATCATGTTTCAAGGTGAATTCCTTTGGACCCTCCAAAGAGTTTATTCTATCTTTTTTTTAAGTTAGGGTTTTTTTCTTCCTCATATTTGGTTACATGTTTAATGTTTCATTTGAAATTAATATCTCATCCCTAGAATTCTTTTTATCCTTTTTAGAGTCATGGTCATTCTCATGTATAGGTACCCACTTTAAGGCGTCTCTGAAGTCTGACTCTCATCTTCATCTTCATAATTCATTTTATCCTTTTTAGAGTTGGGATTTTGGTCATCCTCTTGTCTAAGTATCATTTTTAGGGTGTCTCTAAAGTTTGGCTCCCATTCTTTGATTTTTTTTTAATCCTTTTCAAAGTTATTTTTTTTCGTAATTCTTGTGTCTACGTACCCATTTCAAGGTATCCTCAAAGTTTAATCCCCAACTTATTTTCACAATATATTTTATCAAGATCAATATTTTGGGTGTTTCCTTGCTTAGGTACTCATTCAACTGTGTCCCCAAAGCTTAATCCTCAACTTCTTTGCACTATCTCTTTTATGAAGATTGTAATTTAGGCGTGTCCTTACTTGGGTACTCATTATATGGTGTCTCCAAAGTTCAATCATAACTACTTTCCACTATATCTTTTATAAAGATTGTGATTTCATGTTTGTCCTTACCTGGGTGTTAATTCCATGGTCTCCCTGAAGTCCAATCCCTTAGTTATTTTCACTGTGTCCTCTATCGGGATCATGATTTTGGGTATGTGCTTACCCAGGTACTCATTATGTGGTGTCCCTGGATTCTACTCCCCAATTTCTTTGCACTATCTCTTTTATCAAGATCACAATTTTGGGTGTCATTACCTAGGTACTTTTTTTGGAGTGTCCCTGAAGTTTGATCCCTAATTTCTTTGTGTGTGAGGGGGAAAATCATAGTGTAAATAGATAAACGTACTTGAATTTAGAATCTAATCTATGATTAAGAACATAAATCTAAGATCTATTCCTACACTTATGAAATGAACTAAGCTATTACTGAATTCAAGAAACAAGATCAAAATATGGAAGCATACATGAATTCATGAAAAAGCATAGTGTTACCATCTCGTATTGGAGTGTATTTGTGAGGATGTGGTTGCTTGTATCACTGCGAAGCCTCCATAGTTCGTGTGCAAAAGCTTGATGCGTGAATGGTTGATTCAAGGTATGTTGAAGCTCTAACAATGGTGGTTGTGAATGCCGATAGTACTTTGTTGTGCAAATGATGTTGACTCTTCAATCTTTTTCTGTGAGGAAAGAGGTTTTTTATATAGAATTTGTGATTTGAAATGGACGATCAAGATCACATAGTAGAATATCTTGATCGACGATTGAGAGATATTAAAGAGGATTTAAACATGAATAATTTGTGCAAAATAGATTACACAATTTGTGTGATTGAAGAAATAGATTGAATAATCTGTGGAATTTAAGGAATCAATTTGAGCCTTCAGTGGGATTGAAGAATAGATTGATTTGTTGAGAAATTAGGGGATCATAATATGCTCAATCAGAAAAGTGGTTGAGAATGATTAATTAATTGATTTAATTAATTAATTCATTTTGGAGTCGAACGTGCAAATCAAGTTTGACTTTTGCAAATAGAGTTGCATTAGTTTAATTTGATTTTTGATGATGTTTTGAGTAGTTTATTTAAATTATTCAAATTTGGAGGGAAAGTGAGTTAATTAAATTATTATTATTTGATAATTTAATCGACTAAGGGGAATAAAGTGATTTAGTGACGTAATTAAATAATTGGTGTTATTTAACTAATAAGGAGGAATTAAAGTTAGATTATAAATTTATTAAATATTTATGTAATTTATTTAATTGGTCAAAATGATGAAACATGAATTAATTAAATAATGTCGTATTATTCAATTAATAGAGGAATTTAGGGTTTTAGGACTTTATTAAATAAATGAAATTTATTTAATTTGTCAAAAATGGTGAAAAATTGAATTAATTAAATAATGTTGTATTTATTCAATTAATAGAGGAAATTATGATTTTTGAGGGTTTTGATGTGAAATGCAATGCTATATGTTAGTTTGCAGGTTAGGACAATTTTAGGTGTCTACATTTTGCCCCTCTTTAATATCAATCGAGAGGTATGGGTAATTATTTGATAATATTCAAAGTGAGACAACCATGGTCTATAATCTTCCTTTCCATGACACAATCTCAAAGAATTTATTGGAGAGCATTTTATGCTCAACATTTGTAGCAACTCATATGGTCTTTCCCACTTATGGGAAGAACAAACCCAACAAAACATGCCATGTGTGAATCTAGTAGGCATCAAAGATTAAAAAATTGTTGTTTGAGGTAGCTTATTTAAAATCTATAAACTTTATTAGCCTCTAGAAAGCCAAAAACTTCACCTTCTTCTCTTAAAACATGCATCTTAAAAAAAAAAAAACTTGGAAAGGATAACTCACATGTTGCTTGATTTTTTGGGATAATTACTTTATGATTAGTATCATGACTATCTTTTTTCTTGAAAGAAAATTGACAAATTATTCATACTTATGTTCATGAAAATATCTCATGATCTCCTTGCTAATGATCATTAGACTATTTTATAGATTTATGCTCATCAACAATAAAAAAATGCATATTAAAAATATTTTTTCTACACCAAAAATCAAATTTATTTGATTATTGCATTAATGAATATGCTAGTGATTCTATTTATTGGAAATCTACCATATATTATGTCTTCAAAATAAATGGTGCAAGTGCTCTTACATGGATTTTAAGAAAGCTATCTTCTATGGTTTTTTAATCAAAGCCCAAAATACAAAAGTAGCTCTTGAAGAATCAATGTGGCTTTGAAGATTTATGGAAGAGCTTCAACTGGATACTTGTAAAAGTACCACTTTACTATATGATAACTGAAGTTATTTTACTCTTACCAAAGAATCTCATTTCCAATGAGAGAAAAGCATATTGAAGATCACGACCACCTCACTCAAGAGAAATTATTCCATAATAAAATTTCTCTCTAGTTCTATTCAACGAAAGTATGCTATGATCAATAAGAAATATATTGGAATCTTAACCATCACATACCAAAACCTTTGTGCAGTGATTGGCTTTAAGGTGATTCCATTAAGGGGGAGTGTACATGTCTATGACACCACCTAGTGGCTAAATCCTATATGTAAGATATAATAGGTATAACATAAGACCTTTAGGCACTATATGCTCCAATTTCAATTCAATGCTTGGCCATAAGGAGTTATGATTGAGGGGGAGTGTGCATAACAATGACACCTCTATATATAAGACCTCATGCATAAAATAAGACCTGTAGGAATTTTAGTACCTTGAGATGGATAAATCCTTGGATATAAGACCTAAGATGTATAACATAAGACCTCTAAGAATTATATTAAGTCCTTTGAGCACATTATATGCATAAGTCCTCTGGGCATCTACTAAATTTCTTCTCTCTATAATCTTCCACTTATAAAAGCATTGTATTAAGTCTTATGGGAATATTGTATTAATTCCTACAAGCACATTGTATTAAGTCCTATAGACACATTGTATTAAGTCCTATGGGAGCTATGTAATGAACTTGGGGTGAGGTTGATTTGAGGAGACCTAGGCTCCAATTTTTTTTATAAGACCTCATATATAGCATCACTTTTAAGACAATGGGATTATAAATTATGACAAGATGACTGTCATGTAGTCTAGAATACATGAATTTCATTTTGACATATATTTGTGTCCTTATTTATCATTGTCAAAGAAGACCTACGTTATTGGGGTACTTCATTTTTTCTTTTATGGAAATTGACATGTGATGCCCCCTACTAAAATTAAGGGGGAATGTTAGAACATAATGTTATTAGGGTTCATTACCCTTATGACATTTATATAATGTTCTATAAGGTTATTAAACCTTATATATTATATGCTTTATTAAGCATATCCCATTTGAAATAATTATAGTCTAATAACTATTAGATTATTAGTTATTTATGAATGGTTATTTCAAATAGGTGTGACTAATACCTCTTAAGGTATTATACCACCCTTTCTCCTATATTTAAGGAGGTACCCTTTCATTTGAGAGGTGAAGAATTTGGAGATTATATATAGTGAATTATATCACTATGCACATGAGGTATTATTGGCCATGTGGAAGTATGTAGAGTATCCCCAGGGTCGGTCTATATTATAATAGACCATTTTTTGTAAGTGTTTTAATAAAGTGATGCTTTATGGGGTTTTTACCCAAAAGGTTTTCCCATGTATATTTTGTGTAATGTGTAAATTCTATGCATGTATGATTCTCATTTTATTTATTTTATGTTTTGTTTATAATGATTAGTATCTTAAAATCCCAATTTCTAACAATTTTTGACACCAAAAATTAGTGAAATATGATTTAAATAGATAAAATGTGTTACAATGAACTAGACTTATTTAAGACCTTCAATTTTAAAAAAGGATTAATTGACTTCTCATATAAAAAATTATGGCCTCTACAAGGTAGCCCCCCACATTAGAAATTTAAGTCATTTATGATGCATAAGAGAGCTATAAGAGGGGGATATAGATGTTAATAAGGAAAGTTTGCACCAACATATTACATGTCATTATGACCATCATAAAGCATCTTTAAAGGGTTTTTATAGGAAATAATGGAGCACCCAAATTGGGAGGATAACTATGACATGCTATGATATATTCTTATGATAGCTATAGGAAGTATGATATATTTAACATGAGGACTTTGATTAGGATTTAGGCATTGGAAGTTGAATAGGGAGTTTGGGCACCAATTTTAGGTGGTATTAGGTAATTGTTTTGTGATTCCTCTTTGGTGGTTTCATGTATTAATTTACCTATTTACTGGGTGCTTAGGATGGAGTTTGCATAGTGAATTTTTGTAGGTATTGTTAAGTTAATGGTATTATACAAAACTTGAGTGCTGGCGCTGTATTTTGTGAAGGATCCTTTCCTAATTTTTATCATAACCAATATTATTGTTGATTAATAAATTGGTTCAAAGCTTTGAGGCTGGGTTTTTTCTCAAAAGGGTTTTAATAAGATACATCATTATGTTATGATGAATGAATTTAATGTTTGTTTGTTTGTTTCTTGTAAATTATTTTAGATTAATATCTCCTCTAATAGTAATGTAGGAGTCCTTTTTTAATCTTAACTTCCATTCATTTGGAATCAAAGTTTTTAATTATCTTGGATCTTAGGTGCTAGGAACAAGATTTTTTTGTACTAATATTAGTTTGAATGGGAGTATGTGTAGCAAAGATATTACTTTTATAAAATGTGGAAAAAACATCTAGACTAAACATGAAAATTTTTATTGGCACTAAATTTGGGCTATGAAAGCTCAAGATGGACGATATGCTCATAGATCAAGATTTGTTGGCTATAGTATTGAGATCTAAAATAGTTGCAATGCCATTAGATGATTGATAAAAATTGGATACAAATGAGAATATTTATTAGGATTTGATTTAATTTTTATAAATAATCCACCACAAAAATCGTCTTGGAAAATTTGGGGAACTTATACCAAGCTAAATTTCTATTAATATTATGTTGTAGACTTTGAGGACGGGTGATGGTGATTATGTTGTTGAGAATTCAATATCATTATAACCTGTTAACAATATATGAGTGTATGTATTTAGGGGTTCTTTAGAGTTTGAAGATAATGATGAACTCCTCCTTGACATTCTCCTGGAGGCCTGTTTGGTAGCCAAGCTAGGTGTTGACCCTCTTTTTTCTGCAAGGAAGAGTGATTTGCTGGATCACAAGGTGGATTTGCTCCTCCATAGGGGCTCAGTTGGAAAGGGTTCTGTCAAGTCAATTCATGGTGGGGTTTCTCTTAAGAGGGGCTTTTTGTTGCCCCCTCTCAAGACCCCCCCTCCTTTTCCTTTGGCCTTTCCTAAACCACTTTTCCTTCCTTCCCTTGTTGCGACTATTTTGGTGGAAGTTTCTAAGCCTTCCCTCTCTCTTGAGGGGGGCTTGGCTCTTGGTTCTCCCTATTGTGGGTTGCAACCAAATTATGTTGTGGGGGTTTCCCATTATGTGGAGCCTAAGTCTCCTCCTTGTGGATTTGCTACTTTTGTGGAAGTGTTTCTTTTGAGGCCTCTCCTAGCCAGAATGTGTTTAGAGTTGTTGGGGCTCCTCTTGCTCCTTCTCTCACTATTCCTGATGTATGGATTGATAAAACTGTGGCTGGTCTGCAAGCTGCCCTTATTGGGATATTTTATGGCTTTAAACCAAATATTTCCATTATTTGTAGTTGGGCTTCTGAGCATTGGTTCCCGATCTTTGCATAATGGCCTTGATGAATGAGTTCTTTCTTTTTTCCTTTTGTTCCTTGGAGGACTGCACTCACATTTTTCATGAAGGCCCTTGGCTTTTTGGTAAGGCATTTCTTCACCTTCAAAGTTGGTCTGTTGGCTTTGATGTTACTAAGCTCAATTTGTAGCCTATTTGGGTGTGTCTCCTTGAAATCCTTCTAGAATTTCAAGATGAAGATGTTCTTCAAGATATTGCTAATGCTTTTGGTCATTTTATTATGTTAGATAAGGTTACTAAAAATTGATCCAACTTTCTTTTTGCGAGATTTTGTGTTTGGTTGAGTTTGGTTTTGCGTTGCCCAAAAGTGTGAATCTTTGCTCCAAGATTGGTTGTTGGGTGCAAGATCTTCATTATGAAATTGCTTAGTTGGATCCTAATGTGTTGGGATAGCCTCAGAATACTACATCAAATACCCAAAATGGGGATACTCTTGTTTAGTTTGCTGCAACTTTGGCCTCCCT
The DNA here is from genome assembly GCA_007258455.2 of Sequoia sempervirens. Lineage (NCBI taxonomy): Eukaryota > Viridiplantae > Streptophyta > Pinopsida > Cupressales > Cupressaceae > Sequoia > Sequoia sempervirens. The sequence continues at coordinate 150,994 of VDFB02258062.1, read as the reverse complement.
TAGCGCTATTGGTAAAGGTCCTATATTAGGGATAAAAAGGAAGTTGGATGTCAAGGTGGGTACTCCTTCTATGGTGTTTTATCCTATGGATATTGGTATAGAGAAGCCCTCTACTTGGATCTCCGGGATGGATGGTGTTTCCTACAAGTTTAAGAGAAATTTTGTTGATGCAATTAGAAGCTTGCCTGTTGATTGGTGTCTTCAATCCTACCTAGTTCTGAGGCCTTGGTTGTTGGATTCAAACCTCCTTGATTGGCTATTGATGGTTTTGGGTCCTTCCAAAACATTCTCTCGGTTCTTTGCTCAGGTCAAAAGCTTTGCTTTTCTCCTTTTTATTTTTTCTTTCTCACCTCTGGTGAGATTTGTTTACTTTTTGCCTTTATGGTTGTTTTGTAATGAGTTTAGGACCTTCCCAAATTTACCTTAATCAAAATAATATGAGTATGAATATATAAGAGGAAGACCAATGAAATAAACATTCTATATTTTTTTTATCAAATTCATGGAATAACCTAGTAATTTCTATTAAAAAAATTATATCAAATTTAATGTTTGATGATGATGTGGGTGCTCTTCTTTCTTAAGTTATGAGAAGATACTAGATCCACCAAGGATGCTTTGAATATTCATGGGTGGTCTAAATAAAAAGGACAAGAGGAAGGAAAAGATGAGTTCTGAATCTTGTGAGAGATCTAAGACTTAGAAATTTTAAGGTAAAAATTTAGAATAGTGGTAAGATGATCCATTTTAGAAGAGATTGAAAATAGGAGAACATAAAATAAAAAATTCCAAACATGATAATTCTAATAAAACATCTTAAGAGGATGCAATAGGTGCCCTTTTTATGGGATTGTAAATACATGCATGGATAATTAACCCCAAATATTCTTTCCACACAAATCCCCACTAGGAGTGATTTTAAATTATGATAAGTATGATTGTGGGAAGGTATGCCTAAAAAATAACTCACATCTTAGCATTTTTAGCCATGAAAAATTCAAAATTTTACTCATTGATGGGAGGGTTGAAGGGATTACTTGAGTCTTGAATATCAGTAGTTTGGTATAGGATTTATTATTTGCAATTAAAATGAATGATTCAAGTATGCAAGTGGTCTTCAACAATGGAGTTTGTAATATGGTTTGAGTTATGGTTCTCATGAAGAGATCTTGATTTGGTACTCTTTTTTGGCCTAATGCATGTACTTACATACACTACAATTGTTCTACCATGAAGATAGCTACACAGTCTACACCTTAGTGATTAGAAGCTACATAAAAGAGATTAGTTATATTCGATTCTAATGGCCATGTATTTTAGGTACCTAAGAATTATCTTAACTTAGAGAATAAGTTTAAACCTAGGAAGAAAATGTTATAAAATAATCACATGGTCTATATTGGTGGGAAAGGTCTACATACCCTGAAAAATAAAAATCTTGTAGGGGGCTCATTGATTATTCTCTTGAGATTATTTTTTGAGCATTATATTTATGAAAAAATAACCATATTAATTTTTAATCTAGGGTTGGTGCACCAAATTGGGGGATAAAAGAGGCCAAATAATATTTTTGAAGAAAATTTGAGCATGTTATGTGAAAATTCACATAGCGTGCTTTCATTATATAACATGAATAATTTTATAATACATTCATTCTACATAACATGCTTGTGTTTAAAAGTATAAAATCATAGAGAGATGGATTTATGTTTAGAGAGAGATAGATCAAGAGAGAATTTGAGAGAGGAAGAGATAGAGATGGAGAGGTAGAGAGATAGATATAGAGAGGGAGAGAGATAAAGAGATATAAACATGTAGAGGGTAGAGAGACATAAAGAGGGAGATAGAAACATGAGATAGAGATGGGGAGAGCGATTTAGAGGTAGAGGTATAGAGGATGATATATATATATGGATTTATGTTTAGAGAGAGATAGATAAAGAGATAATTTGAGAGAGGAAGAGATAGAGATGGAGAGGTAGAGAGATAGATATAGAGAGGGAGAGAGATAAAGAGATATAGACATGTAGAGGGATAGAGAGATATAAAGAGGGAGATAGAAACATGAGATAGAGATGGGGAGAGCTATTTAGAGGTAGAGGTATAGAGGATGAGATATATATACCTATATATATATTGTAGACACCTAAATTTGGACACTTGATTTGTCCAAATTTACCCCTTTTTTTGTCTAAATATCCCCTTATCCACATTAATTAAGTAATGTCACTATTATTTAATTAATACCTTCTAAAGTTTTTTTAATCCCTAAGGTATCTAGTTAAATAATTAAATACCTTACTCTTCAATCCCCCCTTTCATCAAATGAATTAAATTCTCACATGTAACATCTTTTTCTTAATCTTAATCGACCTCCTAATCTCATCATTAAGGATGTGCACATGCCTAATTATTGATTAGGACATGTCACATCCTCCAACTTTTACAAGTTGGCTTCTAATCTTCATTAACCACTAATTATCTTCTAATCACTGATCAATTAAGTCTAATTAGTATCTTGGTCAACACTCCCCATTCCCCAAGGAATTTTTAATTCTATTTTATTCATCCAGGGCTCCTCTCTTCCCCATGTGAATTTTTAATTCATTTTTATTCCTCCAATGAATCTTCTCTTCCTCATGCAAGTTCTAGAACCTTTGACTTGTCACATCACATGTGCCAAAGTCTTCTAGAGTCTTTGAATTGTCACATCAAGTCACATGTGGGTAAGTACTTACCTTTTTAAGCACCTTGTTTTATCCAAGGTACTTCTCACCTCTCTTTTTGGAAACATTGTCTTATCCACAAGATTCCCCAATCATGTGAATTTTTAATTCACTTTTATTCACCCAAGATTCCCCTCTTCCCCATGTGATAATTGAGAGGTCGCATCATCCCTTTTCCAAGGTACTTGCAAGTACCTCCACATCACATGTCCTTCTTCCACCTCACCTACAACTCATCACATCCTTGGCCATTTCACCTTCTGCATGTCAAGATGTGAGGGTTTGTGAGTCCTCAATGCTCAATCTTGACCATTGAATTCTCTATTACCTTTATAAATACCTCCTCTTCTAATGCATTTAGAACACTTAGCTATTTGCACCCTTATGCTACCAAATTGCTCACTCACTTGCAAGCACTATCCTTCATTATCTACTAGCATTAGCATCTTAGTTTAATTGCATTTTTCCATTGTAGCTTCATCAAGATTCCATTATCTTGCATCCATATTGTCCATCTTGCATCCACCCCTTCATTTTACAACCATCCAAGGAGCACACAAGTAAGCAACATCAAGGGCCAACCAAGGAGTTGCATAAAGAGGTATAATCTTTATCTTGTTGTTATCTTTTCTTTGTGTTTTATTCTTAGGATAATCATTTGAAGTGATTCTTGTGTTTTCCTTTTTGCATTGTTATTTTGTATATTTAGAATAGCATAAAACACTAGGCTCACATTTCTGGCATGCCCGGTGGAACCCACAAATGGGTTTCATCTTTTCACTTTTTTTGTTGTTTAAGTTTTTTTTCAGGTTTAGGTTGCAGAGGGGCGGACTTGCCCAAAGAACTGCTGTAGAGGGGCGAACTTGCCCAAAGAACTACTGCAGAGGGGTGGACTTGCCCAAAGAACTGCTACAGAAGGGCGACCTTTCCCAAAGAACTGTTGCAGAGGGGCGAACTTGCCCAAATAATTATTGTAGAGGGGAAAACTTGCCCAAAGAATTGCTGCAAAAGGGCAAAGTTCCCAAAAAACTACTGCAGAAGGGCAACCTTGCCAAAGGAACTAGTTTTCTGTAACTTTGTTTGCTCACTGTTTGTTGTAGAAGGGCGACCTTTCCCAAGGAACTGGTTTTCTGTAACTTTTTTTGCTCACTGTTTGTTGTAGAAGGGCAACCTTTCCCAAGGAACTGGTTTTCTGTAACTTTGTTTGCTCACTATTTGTTGCAAAAGGGTGACCTTGCCCAAGGAACTAGTTTTCTGTAACTTTGTTCACTATTTGTTGCAGAAGGGTGACCTTTCCCAAGGAACTGGTTTTCTGTAACTTTGTTTGCTCATTGTTTGTTGCAGAAGGGCGACCTTTCCCAAGGACTGGTTTTTTGTAACTTTTTTTGCTCATTGTTTGTTGCAGAAGGGCGACCTTGCCCAAGGAACTGGTTTTCTGTAACTTTGTTTGCTCACTATTTGTTGTAAAAGGACGACCTTGCCCACAACACTGTGTTTTATAAACCTATCTACTAGCTGTTTGTTGCAGAGGGGCAGACTTGCCCACAACACTATGTTTTATAAACCTGTCTGCTAATTGTTTGCTGCAGAGGGGCGAACTTGCCCACAACACTGTGTTTTATAAACCTGCCTGCTAACTGTTTGTTGCAGAGGGGCGGACTTGCCCACAACACTGTGTTTTATAAACCTATCTACTAACTATTTGCTGTAGAGGGGCAGACTTTCCCACAACACTGTGTTTTATAAACCTGTCTACTAATTGTTTGCTGCAGAGGGGTGGACTTTCCCACAACACTGTGTTTTATAAACCTGTTTGCTAACTGTTTGCTGTAGAGGGGAAAAATTGCTCACAACACTGTGTTTTATAAACTTGTCTACTAACTATTTGCTGTAGAGGGGTAGATTTTTCCACAACACTATGTTTTATAAACCTGTCTGATACCTGTTTGTTGCAGAGGGGTGAACTTTCCCACAAATTTCCTGCAGAAGGGTGAACTTTCCCACAAATTTCTTGTAGAAGGGCAAACTTTCCCACATATTTCCTGTAGGGGGGGAACTTCCCCAAAGCTGAACATTTTGGGAGGTGAAACGATTGTTTTAGCTTCATTTTTGCTTTAGTTTTTTGTCATTTTTAGGTTCTAACCCCCTAACATTGTTTGTTGCAAGGGTATTTGTGTTTTTTTCTAATGTTTATGCAGTTTATTTCGTAATTGATGAAGAACAAAGGATAAAACAACTAACATTTGCTTGTAGGACAATCTGTTTGCTTAGTTGTTTTAAGCTTTCCTTGCTGTTTTCGTTAATCTAGGAACATAATTTAACTAGGGGGAAGAAAATTTTTCTGTTTGCTGTGTCTATAAATCTATTTTTTGTTACCCAAGTAGGCATCAGTTATTCAAGCTTTCCCCTTGCACTTCGTGTGAGCCTGGGGAGTAGTTGAAAATGATTAGTGTTTTCTTTTTAGCGGAACCTACTTGGGGATTTCATCACCCCAAGGGATGATCCCAACCACGCGTACCGGCGGGGTATAGAAAGGGGGGAGAGCCAAAGCTGTATCCCAATCCAATCACGTTGTGTCTGGCGGAGCATTGAAACTAGGGTGATACCTAGCTAGACGTGAAGAGTTGGTTAGAGCCTTTCAGTATCTCGCTGGGGTTCCCAACTCACGCTTGTGATGAGCTGGTGTTCACGGTTGTACCTCATGTACCGAGAGTATATCGAGGACTCCCTAGAAGCCTTGTGCATCCTAGATTAAGAACTTTGTTGGCCATACCCTTAACACTAATCATAGGATTGTGCTTGTTTGAAGTGTCTTCTTGTGGGAAACCAGTAAACTTTTTGACAAGTTTGCTTTTTTGCTTGTTGTTTGTTATGTTTTGAGTCCTTTCCATAGTTGTTTCCATTCAAGTCAAGTCCCAGTTTTCTTGTAGAGGGGTGAAATTTCCCAAAGAACTACTGCAGAAGGGCGACCTTGCCCAAAGAACTACTATAGAGGGGTGACCTTGCCCAAAGAACTGCTACAAAAGGGTGACTTTTTCCAAAGAACTGCTGTAGAAGGATGACCTTTCCCACTAGAGGGGTGAACTTTCCCCCAAAATAGTCAATTTCACACCCATTCATCCGTCCCAAGCACTCGTTCACCTGTTTCGAACATCTGTTCATCCTTTCCAAGCCTCCGTTCATCCATTCCGAACATTCGTTCACCTGTTCCAAACATCTGTTCATCCGTTCCAAGTGCTCATTCATCCATTACAAACCTTCATTTACTCGTTTCAAGTTATTGTTCATCCTTTTTGATCATTCGTTCTCTTGTTCCGAGTGATCGTTCATCCTTTCCGATCATTCGTTTGTTCGTTCTGAGTAATTGTTCATCCATTCTGAACCTCCATCTCCTTGTTTCAAGAGTCATTCGTCCATTCTGAGCCATTGTTTACTCATTTCAAGTGATCATTCATCCTTTCCATAGTCATTCCCATCCAAGTCAAGTCCCAGGTTTCTTACAGAGGGGCGAACTTGCCCAAAAAATTGCTGCAAAAGGGTGACCTTGCCCAAAGAACTACTGCAGAAGGGTGACCTTGCCCAAAGAATTGCTGCAGAAGGGCAACCTTTCCCAAAGAACTACTGCAGAAGGGTGACCTTTCCCTCCAGAGGGCGACCTTTCCCTAATTGGGGCGGACTTGCCCTCCAAATGACCTTTTTTCATCTCTGTTTTGTCGTTTTAGGCACTCATTTTCCTATTTCAAGCACTCGTTTGCTCATTCTGAGTACCTGTTTTCACATTCCGAGCAATCACCCCCCCAATTTTGAACATCCTTTCATCATATTGAGTGACCATCCCCTCAATCAAAACAATTTCCCCCTCATTTCGAGCACCTGTTTACTTAATCCAATCTCTCGTTTTCTGCTTGTTTTTCACCAAAAGGTGAACTTTCCCTTATCGTTGGGTGGACCTGCCCTTGAGAGGGGCATAATTTCCCTCTAAAGGGGTGAACTTTCCCTCTAAAGGGGCGGACCTTCCCTCCAAACAACCTTTTTCATTATCTGTTTTGTCATTTTAGGCACCTGTTTGCTTGTTTCAAGCACCTGTTTGCTTGTTCCAAGTGCCCGTTTACCCATTTCAAGCATTTGTATCTCCATTCCAAATATCCATTCCCCATCCCAAGCATTCATCTTCTTGATCCAAACCTTCATCCTCTCAGAGCACCTATTTACTTAATCCAATCACCCATTTTCTGCCCGTTTTTCACCAAAAGGCGAACTTACCCTTATCCTTGGGAGGACCTGCCCTTGAGAGGGGCATAATTTCCCTCTAAAGGGGTGGAACTTCCCTAACTGGGATGGATCTTCCCTCCACATGACCTTTTTCATCGTTCGTTTTGTCATTTTAGGCACTCATTTTTCATTTCAAGCACCCGTTTGCTCGTTTTGAGTGCCCGTTTACCCATTTCAAGAATTTTTCTCTCCATTCCAAATTTCCATTCCCCATACCAAGCATTCATCTTCTTGATCCAAACCTTCATCCTCTCAGAGAACCTGTTTACTGAATCCAATCACCCGTTTTTTGCCTGTTTTTCACCAAAAGGAAAACTTGCCCCTATCCTTGGGTATACCTTCCCTTGAGAGGGGTGTACTTTCCCTCTAAAGGGGAAAAATTTCCCTCTAAAGGGGCGGACTTTCCCTAACTGGGGCGGACCTACCCTCCAAACGACCTTTTTCATTGTCCATTTTGTTGTTTTAGGCACCCGTTTGCTTGTTTCGAGTTCCTATTTACCCATTTCGAGCATTTTTCTCTCCATTCCAAATATCCATTCCCCATCCCAAGCATTCATCTCCTTGATCCAAACCTTCATCCTCTTAGAGCACCTGTTTACTTAATCTAATCACTCGTTTTCTGCCTGCTTTTCACCAAAAGGCGAACTTGCCCTTATCCTTGGGCAGACTTGCACTTGAGAGGGGCATAATTTCCCTCTAAAGGGGTATAATTTCCCTCTAAAGGGGTGGACCTTCCCTAACTGGGGAGGACCTTCCCTCCAAACGACCTTTTTCATCGTCCTTTTTATTGTTTCAGGTACCCGTTTCCCCGTTTCAAGCACCCGTTTGCTCGTTTTGAGTGCCCATTTACCCATTTTGATCATTCTTCTCTCCATTCCAAATTTCCATTCCCCATCCTAAGTATTCATCTCCTTTTGCTCTCAAGGCACTTGTTTTCCCATTTCTATCACCTGCTTGCTTTTTCCGAAGGCCCGTCTCCTTAGTTTGATCATCCAACTCCTTGTTTGGAGTCCTTGTCTCCTCATTTCGAGCATCCATTCCCCATCCCAAATATTCATCTCCTCATTTTGAGTATTCATCCCTTTGATCCGAATGATCGTCTCCTTGATCCAAGCACCCCTCTACCTGTTTCGGGAATCCGTTCACCTGTTTCGACTAGCCGTTCACTCATTCTAAGCATCCATTTGGTCATTTTGAGCATTCTTTCCATCATTCCAAACATCCATCCCCTGCTCTGAGCATTCATCCCCTCAATCTGAGGCTTCATCCTCTCATTTCAAGCATTCGTTTGCCTATTCCAAGCATCCGTTTGCCTATTTTAAACATCCGTTTGCCTATTCCGAGGGGTTGTTTCCTCATTTTGACCATCCATCTTCTCATCCTGAGTAGTCATCTTCCCTTCCTAGCATCAGTCTCCTCATTTTGAGCATCCATTTCTTCATTACGAGTGTTCGTTTGCTCGTTTTGATACCTCGTTCCAATACACCATTCACCCATGGTCTGCATTTGAATCCATCCACATTTTTCTGAGCTCATTTGTTCATCATCCAAATCATATCGATACATCATCCTCAAACATCTCTAGGTTACGTATCCATCATCATGTCCCCAATCCAAATCCTTTGAATTTCGTTTGAAGTAGTTATCCAAATTGACCTAGGAGTCTGAATTTGATCATCACTATCCATAGTTGCTTAGGATCGTCATCCATTCGAAGTTATCATCATCGGCCTAATCAATCCATCTTCAATATCAAGGTGGATTATGTGCCACAATCATCTATTCATCATTTAATTTGATTAATCAACATCCTAAGTCACCTAGGGTAATCTCTGAACGGGATTTAGAATCCCTCTCCTAACCCTATCTGATCTATCATTTGATCTTATCAATCATTTCATCAATCGATCCTATCCACTCTAATTCAATCACACCCTTATCCAATCATCTCAGAACCAATCAATTTGCTTCCATCTCGAGGTAGATTCAGTGTCGTAATCGTCCTTTATTGATCAAATCCGATCATCAAAATCAATCCCCTCGCATCATCCAATCATCCTAATCTAAGCTTTAATCCAATCCCGATCTAAGCTTGACCTAAATCCTGATTCGAGCTTTAGTTCATTTCCACCCAAAATATTTGACCCATCCTATTTATCCTTCCGTCATCATGAATCCTTATCCTCCATCAGTAGTAATTAAGGGAAACCCTAATTACGTTGATGACAATAACGAGAGTCTTGTCGATCAAGAGGTGTATGACATCGATCCCCTTGATGCTATCATTGCTAGTAAGCTTTCCCCAATCGCTCTCCAAAATCCAATCCCCCCTTCAAGCTATCCCGTTATGTCTTCATCCATGCCTAATAATTCTCCTTATGCTACCTTTGACAAGGGATATCCATTATATTCCTCACCCACATCTCCATCATATCTTCCCTCTACACCATCTTCTTATCTGACATCCATGACTTCTTATCCCAATCCAGTATCCCAACACCTCTATTATAATCTTCCATCCACATCCTCCTATCTCAATCCTTCATCCACATATGTCCTCTATCCTAATCCTCCATATCAGTCTACTCATCCTAATCCAACATCCACATCTACCTATCCTAATCCAACATCCACATCTTCTTGTCCTAATACACCACCCACATCCTCTTGTCATAATATACCACCCACATCCTTTTGTCCTAATCCATTGTCCATATCCTCTTCTCCTATTTCATCATTCCAATATCCCTACCTTAACCCTCCATCCAATCCTAATCCTCCATCTACTCCCAGTCCTACTTCCAATCCCATTCCTCCATCTAATCCCAATCCTCTACCAATCCCCAATCCTTCATCCACTCCTACCTCGCCATCTAAACCTCGATCATGTAAATTTCTCACTCCAGAAGTTCTCCAAGGACTTATGACAAAGAAGACATCTGTAACCCCACATCATGAAGTCATGGAGCCATGCCATCCCAATCCATCATCCACGTTCACTAGTGACAAGACCCTTATCCATATCATGCCTATCATTGATGCTACCCATCCTATGAATCCACTAAGCCCCCATCTCCTACTCTGATATTTTTTGAGCCCATCGAAGATAACCAAATCCAATCCATTTCTCTTACACTTATATCCTCCCAATCCATCGTAGATCCGCAAGTCCAATCCATTCCTTCCACTTCTAGTATCACCAATATCCCTTCCCTTGAACTTCATGAATCCTCCATCCTTCCATCTCCCCCACTTGCAGAGTCCATCCAACATGCCTCCATTATCATGCCTCCCACACAAGATGAGTCATGCAAAGAGCTTGATCCAAAGCATGCTGATGTATCCTCTCTTCTACATCAAGATCTTTCCATCCCATCTAGTCCACCTCAAGATCATAGTCCCCCATCAATTTCATCCCATGATCCCCTTCTCTCTCATGAGCCCTTATCTCCATCTCCATCGCATGAGCCATTATCACCTGCTACCACAAATCCAGATCCTATCATGTCACCTAATCCCTCTCTTGATCCCTTACCACTCACTCCTCCTAATCAGGGTGCTGCTACTTGATCACCTCCATCTCATGATCCTCCATCGCTGCCTAGACCTACTACCCCCACACCACTTTTATATCCCCTTTGTACTCTCACATTCTTCCATGGTGGTCTCCTTGCAGAAGAAAAACAAAGCATATATACCACCCATCATCCTCCGCTTAATAATGGACTCGCATCATCCTTTCAGAATAACAAAAATCCTGTCATGGATCAAATGCTTAAGAACATGAACTATCAAAGAAAAGGTTTAGGCCTTCATGAGCAAGGTATTTTAGAGCCCATCCAAGTCCAAGAGCATGACTACACATTTGGTCTTGGTTATATCTCTCAAAACTCACAAGATAAAAGTGTTGGTACAACCTCTATACATCCTCAACGAGCCTCTTCCAAAAGAAATATAGGCTCTTCCCATCGCTTTGCCAAATCATTCGTTGCCATCCTCCCTCCTCCATCATATCGCCTCAAAAGAACCGTCCATATTCCTCCTTCATCCACTCCATCCATTTTTTGTCCTTACATCCCTCCATCCTCTATCTCCCATCCCCCATCTACTCCATCCATGTTTCCTCCAGGTCCTACATCTATTTTGGGCCCTTATATCCCAAAATCACCTCCTCCATCTCATCCTATTCATCCTTTCATCCATCCAACACCTATCCATGTCACCCATCATAAACATCCCACTCTCATGTCCCCTAATTAGGATCAACAAAGGAACATACCTACACATCCTCCATCTACACATAATCCCCATAATCCTACCTCCATCGCTCCACATCATTCATCTCCTCACACCCATCCCATTGCAACTAAAAGCACTTTGTATGCTAAATAAAAAATGCATGAATCTCAACATCCACATGAATCAAAATCTCCTCATGTCCCCTCTAAAATACATGTTGACAAAAATAAAAATCAAATCCAAAATCCAAATCCAATCCAAAATGAAATCCAAAATCCAAATCAAATCCGTAGGCCACAAAGGACCACCAAAACAAAAATCAAAACCATGTGGATCCCAAAGAAAAAAGATGCAATACCTTCAAATGAAAATTCTGTAACAACATCCAAAGTTGCTAATCCAAAAGCTAATCATACACCCCTTTCATCTCCTAAATATGTTTTGGGTCCTTATGTCCCAAAATTCACTATCCCATCTCCTCCATTATCCCTGTATTCTCCATCCATTAATCCTCCTATCCTTTCACATACACCATCACATGTGCCAATGTTGGTACTAAACTCACTACCCCATCACACACCTACCCCATCGTTCTATCCATACCCTTTCCATTATCCCATCCATTATCCCACATATCTTCCCCATCAAATCCCTCCAATTCATTCTCTTGCATAATCCATTTATCCTAATAAGGTTGTACCAACATCCAACAGTCGCTTCACACATGGGATCTTAATACCTTGTATGGAACTTGATGCTTGATTCCTTCATCCATATCCTTATCGCGTATCTTCTAAATCCCCTTATCCACATCCCTATCCTTATCCATCTCCATCCACATGCTATCCAAATAATAAAAAAATACAGAAAAGTTAAAAAAAAAGGTAGAAAAAGTAAAGAGAAATAATTTGTCCAACGGTGAAAACTTGGTAAACAAGCACCTTGGATAAGTACCATGATGAAAACCTGGAAAACATGCGTCATACGTAGATCCCCATCCATCCTTTACCACACTTGGGGGAAACTTCCTGATATGCATCCCATCCATCTGCTACGCTTCCTACTATGCTTCTTGCTATGCTTCCTTCTATACACACATCTTCCTATTATACATCCCCTTCATCCTTTTCCTCCATCCCACCTATCTTCCATATCCTACCATCATATCCCATTTATCTCCAATCCCTCCATCCTTCTTGTGATCTTTATTAAAAAAGGGGGCACCTATCTATGCATGCTTTGGACACCTCTTGGCATTCATTCCCTTCATCCATACACTATCCTAGTCCTTATTCACGTCCATGTATCTTCTTTGTCCACCCATCATGCTACCATTAATCTCTCTTCCTTATCCATGCATCCTATCCATACCCATCTTACTCCCTTTCCATCGCTCTTGCCTCATTATACACGACATATTTAGAATGGGGGCACCTATCTCCCTTTGTGAGATAAGTCCTTGGAGACATGATCACATCCATCGTGTCATCCCTCCCATCTCCCCATCCTTAGCTTCCTATCATAATATACCTTCCATCTCCCCCATCCTTATCTTCCCATCCAAACAATCCCTTCAATCTCCCCATCCTTATCTTCCTATCCATCCCTTCATCTTTATCCTCATCCCATCTCACAATCCCTTGTCATTGGTATCTGGCTATAGGATCCTCCATCATGCAACCCAATTCCTTGATCGAATCATCATCATCGTCATCATTATCAAGATGTATCCTTCCCTATTCTTTGGTGTTGTTTTGGGATATATCCTTCCCATGTCAACAACCCTTTAATCAGGATGTATCCTTCCCTATCCTCAATCATCTTTCCAATTTCCCATCACTTTTTTATCACTCATCTCTCCATCATATCATCATCCCAATTCATCTTTTTCTGATTTGGATAACTATCCCATCCCTGAGCTTTCTGTAATTCCCATCATCAATCCTATTCAATCCAATAGATTTATCCTGTCTCATCATATTAGTCCCATCGTTTTATCTCCCTATCCTGGTCATCTCATAATCCTTTATCCATTGTTTGTTGTTAGTCCCTTGTCAAACTACGTTGCCCTTGCACTTTCACATAGGCAAGGTCGATCATTTGATCCGCCCCTGGGGATTTTGTCCATCCTGTCTTGGTCATCCATCACGGTCTCCATTGTCCTCTTTCCACTCTTATCCACAATTAGTCGTCAATCTTTTATCGAACTATGAGGGCTCTGCGCTTTCATGTAGGAAAGGCTAATCTATGATTGGCCCCCGAGCCCCTAGGTATTTAAGGTAAGTCAGTCTTATGTCTTGTATCTTGCGTCTTATGTCGTATTGTCAAGTTATACCCTTATCTCGCTGGTTCTTAGCAAACAAGATCCACTAGTATCAGCAGATCTAATCGATTTCAACTATCCTGCGTCTTTAGGTTTAGTTTCCATCATTGGACTCAACAAGATGCATCCTTCTCAATAGACCTCATCAATCCCATCCATCCTCTTGATACTATGGAAAATGACGTTGGAACTCGATTGTGATCTTGTGATGCTTTTGGATTTTGTTTATCATTTGAGCTCCCTATCATCACTTGTCAGGGCTGTAATGATCCATCATATTATGGTGCATTTTAACTAGTCAACATAGGGGCATATCTTGATCTTTTCTTTTTGTTGTTGTCTTCTTGGTTGTCCCACGTAGTACCTGCCAAGATCCTCTAGGTCTTGTGTTATGCTGGGGCATCCTTTTGTGCTTATGGTTATCCCAATACCAAGCTCGACCAAGGTATTCACGACTTTGGGGTATTGGGATAGCCTTCTTGTTTGTTGTGTTTGACTTATGCATTAGACACTCATTGGCCTTGTTTCTTCATACCCTAGCGCCTAGTGTCTTATGCTATAGCAAAAATCAGTGCTCTGAAAATGGAAAATTGCATTAGGATTGCATTTCATTTTTCATTCCATCGTCTTGCATGTATCCCCCATCCTCTCATCTAGCACAATCCCCTCCCATCCATTCATCCTTCATCACTCTCCCTTCCATATCCATCCAATCTCTTATCATCATCTCTTCAATATTCTTAGAATAATATAGATTGGTTATTCTAAGCATCTTGTCCCCCATCATTTTTATTCCTTTCATCTATCTCCCATCTCAATCCAATCCTCATCCATTCAATCTAGAAAAAACTATTTAATCACATCCTTGCTCTTTCCCCTAGCCTTGTTACAAGCCTTGATCTAATCATCCTCCTCATCGTCCTCATCATCGGGATGTATCCTTCCCTCATCAACAACCCTTTTATTCGAGATGTCTCATTCCCTACCCTTGTGTTGTTTTGGGATGTATCCTTCCCTCATCAACAACACTTTCATCATCATCATCAGGATGTATCCTTCCCTATCCTTTTGTGTTGTCTTGAAATATCTTATTCCCTCAACGACAATACTGCATCCATCATCAACCCATTTTGGCTTGTAGCTTGACTGGGGCAACATCACCTTTGACTTTCAATCCATTTGTGCTTCTCATCATCTCCCATTGCTTATCATCATTTCTTATCCATCACTTTACATCATCATCCTCATATCCCCTTTCATCATCTCATCCATTTCGAGAGCACACCCGTGTTGTCTTGAGCCCGCATGTCCTCTCGAGGGGGCATCCTCAATTCCTAATCTTCATCATTTTTTCCTTCCTAGTCACTCCTTTGAATGACTGGGGCATCTTTTCCAATCTAACCATCTTCTTCTGGGTTCTATGTTTTAATATTCTTTAAAATGATGCTACTTCGTAACACCATTTCAAAGAGAGGCAAAATGTAGACACCTAAATTTGGACACTTCATTTGTCCAAATTTACCCCTTTTTCGTCTAAATATCCCCTTATCCGCATTAATTAAGTAATATCACTATTATTTAATTAATAACTTCTAAAGTTCTTCTAATCCCTAAGGTATCTAGTTAAATAATTAAATAACTTACTCTTCAATCCCCCTTTCATCAAATGAATTAAATAAATATGACATTTATTTAATTCCTCACATGTCACATCTTTTTCTTAATCTTAATCAACCTTCTAATCTCATCATTAGGGATGTGCACATGCCTAATTCTTGATTAGGACATGTCACATCCTCCAAATTTTGCAAGTTGGCTTCTAATCTTCATTAACCACTAATTATCTTCTAATCACTGATCAATTAAGTCTAATAAGTACCTTGGTCAACACTCCCCATCCCCCAAGGAATTTTTAATTCCTTTTTATTCATCCAAGGCTCCTCTCTTCCCCATGTGAATTTTTAATTTAATTTTATTCCTCTATGGAATCTTCTCTTCCCCATGCAAGTTCTAGAACCTTTGACTTGTCACATCACATGTGCCAAAATCTTCTAGAATCTTTGACTTGTCACATCAAGTCATATGTGGGTAAGTACTTACCTTTTTAAGCACCTTGTTTTATCCAAGGTACTTATCACCTCTCTTTTTGGGAATGTTGTCTTATCCACAAGATTCCCCAATCATGTGAATTTTTAATTCACTTTTATTCACCCAAGATTCCCCTCTTCCCCATGTGATCATTGAGAGATCACATCATCCCCTTTCCAAGGTACTTGCAAGTACCTCCACATCGCATGTCTTTCTTCCACCTCACCTACACCTCATCACATCCTTGGCCATTTCACCTTCCACATGTCAAGATGTGAGGGCTTGTGAGTCCTCAACTCACCATAGCCCTTCATCTTGGCCATGGTGGCTCAATCTTGACCATTGAATTCTCTATTACCTCTATAAATACCCCCTCTTCTAATGCATTTAGAACACTTAGCCATTTGCACCCTTATGCTACCAAATTGCTCACTCACTTGCAAGCACTATCCTTCATTATCCACTAGCATTAGCATTTTAGTTTAATTTCATTTTTTCCATTGTAGCTTCATCAAGATTCCATTATCTTGCATCCACCTGTTCATTTTACAGCCATCCAAAGAGCACACAAGTCAACAACATCAAGGGCCAACCAAGGAGCTACACAAAGAGGTATAATCTTTATCTTGTTGTTATCTTTTCTTCATGTTTTATTCCTTAGGCTAATCATTTGAAGTGATTCTTGTGTTTTCCTTTTTGCATTGTTATTTTGCATATTTAGAATAGATATATAGAGAGGGAAAGGGATGCATAGAGAGAGATATATAGATAGGGGTAGAGAGATTAAAAAAGATAATGAGAAATAGGTAGAGTTAGAGGAGGATATATATATAGAGATATATAGAGAGATAGATATAGAGTTAGAGAGAGGGATAAATTGAGAGAGATATATAGAGGGAGATATAGAGATAGAGAGAGAGATGGAGATATGTATTTATAAAAGGTGAGATACAAAGATAAAGATAGAGAGAGGAAGAGGTAGAGAGATATATAGAGGGAGAGATATAGTGAGAGGGAGGGAGATAAAGAGGGAGAGTTCTACTAGAGAGATAGAGAGGGAGAGAGATAAAGATAGAGATAGAGACGAAGAGATAGAGAAAGATAGAGATAGAGGGATAGGGATAGATTTAGAGATAAAGAAATAAATATACATACATATGTATAAATATGTATATACATATACATATACACATATGAATGTATTAATATGCATATATATGTATATATGTATATATACATATACATATATGCATATATATACATATACATATACATATATGCATATATATACATATACATATACATTTATGCATATACACTTATGTATGTATATATATGTATATATATATATGCATACATATACATAAACATACATATATATATATACATATATGTACATATGTACATATATACATATATATATATACATATATATGTGTATATACATACATATACATATACATATATATATATATATATATGTATATATGTATACATATATATGTGTATATGCATACATATTCATATATATATACGTATATATATATATATACATATACATATACATATATACATACACACACACACATATATATACACATATACATATACATATACATATATGTATGAGCGAGAGATAGTTGAATGATCCTTTCAAGAAAGCGATTCAAACTTTTATTGGTACTAATATGATTTATCTTCTTCTCATTAGACGATTGGGTCCATCTATATAGTTTCCTAAGGGTTATTATGAATATATTTTTTCTCAACATCATATAGTTCATGGGAAAATTAATTAACATTATATAGGTCTCAAGAATAAGGTGTACTATTTTATTGATATAAATATGATACAAGTAAATAGTGTTTATGATGGGGGAAATTATTTGGCCCTCCCTAATCATAATTTAAAAATCCACACTAATTATTTTGTATTCAATAACTAATATATAATAAAGTAAATTTGCATATGGATAGTCACAAGGGTCATGCATATAATTCATAATGAGGTACATTAGCATATTAATGACATGCATGGGATAATTAAGAGGTTCACTGTGATATAAATACATACCATGATCATTTTATTGGTATGATTTACATTGCAAGTTCTTTTTTTAAGGTGAAAGGCTAGAAGCCTAAAATATATTAAACTATATAAAATAAAATATACGAGAGTAATTACATTTGATATAGGAAAGAACAACCAAAAGTCTTACCATATACAAGTATCCAAATAAATAGAAGAGGACTTGAAGCCGAGATTTTTACAATGGAAGCTCAAAAATGCAAACTTGAACTGGAGCATATAGATAACTAACAAAATCCAATTTTAAAGATGATTATGATTTGAATAAAATTGATTAGCCTAAATTATTGAAGAGATATTCTTAACCAACATTTAGATCCAAAATTTCCTTATCTACAAAATCAATAACTTTTTTGGAAACCTCTTCAATAAGAGACCTATCTACAACTCGAACAAGAGGGTGAGGAGAATGATCCAAAAGAAACTAAATTGTAGATTTTTTTTTTTCCATATGCTTAGAAACTATAGATGGAAGACTTTTTCCATGGTTATACATGACATTCTCTAGACTATGCTCACAATTGAAATTTAGACCATACAAAAAATCTTTTTAAACACAACCCACAACAAGATTCTTTTTGAAGAGTTTATGTAAAAAAATTCCTCCAATCTAGGATTTCCCATTAAAAAGGTCATAACATTTTATTGCATCATTCAATGCTTTCCTATGGATAAAAGATCCTTGGACAAAATGCACAACGATTTGTAGGAGATGACCATAAGATTGAAGAAAATATATATACAATTGGATAAGAAGATCTAAGAGACAATTTTGGCCTCATAGAATTTTATGAAGTTTTGATGAAATTATGTATACATTCATGGACTTATCAAGATCAATTTATATAAATATTTTGTACACTTTCATAGCTTAAATCGCTTGTACATATTCTATCTCTCTATCTTTCCCTCTATAGATCCATTTCTCTTTATCTCCCACTCTCTCATATGTCTACGGTGTGACTAAGGGTTGAATATTCTCTATGACATAATATCATACAAGTTTCAAGCATCTTCTATGAAGCATGCATCATGGCTAGTGTACATCAAATTCCTATGCGTATGCATGTAGTCTTTTTGTTCATACATCATGGTTAGTACCATTCAATCTTGTACATACTCATGAATTTTATATGAATATGATAGTGAAATATATGTCATTGTATTGTATGCTTTTGTATGGATAGATACCACATCCACTCACAGGTCCAAACAAAATACTCATAGGCTCCACAAAATCTGAGAACTACTTTATCAAAGTTGGCAACCTTTTGCTCTTATGTTTCTTAAGAGACTTTGTTAGAACAATGTATCCTGAATGGATCAAGACACCTAGGGAATGAAATTGGGCCTTCCAAAACATTCAATCACCCACTTTGATGTGTTGGTGCATTTGCTTTGATCCTATGATGTGAAGAATGTAAAATATGGCTCTTAACAACAATTCACTAAATGCAATTAAGGTAATTTTTAAGACTATGTTCATTGTTGGCATGGTGAAACAATTTCAAGTTAAAAAAAATTGAGAAAGGTTATTGTGGAGGACTCCATATTGATTTGTAGTCTGAAAAGAATACTTATGCCCCATGAAATCTAAGAACTACTCTATCAAATTTTGAATTTTTGTTGTTATTATATCTCTTAAGAACTTTGTCAAAACCATATAGCCCAAACAAATCAAGACACTTAGGGAATGAAATACAAAATCCTTGTATTATACCTACTAAAATATTGATGTAAATAATCTTCAAAACCCAAAACAACTGGCTACAAATATTTTCCAAAGCCTAGGGCAAGTATCATTGTAACAACCCTCATGACTATCTATGCCACTTGTTCAAAACCCTAAGACAATAGTTCTTAGATTTAAATACTTCAACCAAAACTAGCATATAATAAATTTATTCATCACCTTTTCTTTAACATTGATAAACCTAGTGGTTATTTTAAGAAAATAAGCTTGGGTTTATTATTTTAAATGAAATCTAATTGACCCTAGAGTTTCTTTCATAATTTTCCTGCTAACAATGGAAACCCAATGTTGTATTTTAGCTTTAAATACATTTACCCAATCTTGTGAAAAACCTATAAATCTCCCCTTCATGATTTATGGATTAATATTAATAGCCTATATCACAAATTAGCTCACAAAGAGAAATAAATTGTAGAAATTTACATATTCAATAAATTTGTAGTACATTAAATACACTACAATTATAGTGGAAACAACATGAAAATGGCACTATTTGGCTATATGACCAAATATAGATAATTCAAATAAAATATGCCACTATGATATTATTGGCAACACTGTCTAGTCGAAACAACAACAAACTAAAGATAGGACACTCAACCCACCATAGCATTTTCAAATTATACTATCAATTGAGCTAAGATTTTATGACCCTAAAATATTTTTTATGGCTATTGTATGAGATCACTCCATGACCATGGGATATTTATTATTACCTATGGTGAAATCATACAATTGATAAAGAGGGTTTCTTCCTCTAACTTGTGAAACCAAAGGGTTTCTATCCTCTAGATTCCCTAAAAATATGAGGGATTTCATCCTCTAACTTCCCTACAAATCTGAGGGTTTTCATCCTTGAAGTTGATATACAAACACAAGTTCTCATAGTAGTTTTAGTTAGGGTTTCTATTTTGAGAACATTGCATAGTAATGTGAATTATAAAAAACCTTAAAATATACCTCCTTTGGGGTATTCAAATGGTCTAGGGAAGAGATCTACCACCACTAGCTCTTGATGTCATTATGATTAATGATGTCCTTTGATTTGTGTGTTCAAGGTAGAAAAGAGCCCATGAAAAACCCAAGATAGTGGCCAATTCTCAACCACCACACTAATGGAAATGCTCATCTTCATCCACTAGTGTTACGTGTATTCGTGAACCTACACCCCTTTAAGTTTAAACAATGTTCTTAGGTGGGAAAATTCCTCTAAATAAGTTATACAATAAGATTTGGAATTAATGGTTCTTTTGTGTTATGTGAAAAGATAGGTGAGGTGAATAGTGTAACTAGATAAGAATGTTGGAG
Source organism: Sequoia sempervirens (assembly GCA_007258455.2). Taxonomy (NCBI): domain Eukaryota; kingdom Viridiplantae; phylum Streptophyta; class Pinopsida; order Cupressales; family Cupressaceae; genus Sequoia; species Sequoia sempervirens. Next base: position 130,196 of record VDFB02258062.1, on the reverse strand, counting down.
TTTAGAGGTCAGGGATACTGCATGAACCTTACCACTAATCGGGGATAAGGGTTTGGGTAGGAGGAATGTTGGGATGGTAAAGTCCTATACTATGATAGAAATAAGGAAATGGTAGGGTTTGGGAACAAGGTACACCAAAAATGGGTAACTCCAACATTCTGACAACTTGGGTACACTTAGGGAATTAAACATACCTCCACACTTAATTTTTTTGGAACCTTAGATAGGCATATGGGGAATGAGAAAGGAATACACATAGGTCAAAGTAGACACTATAAATAGGAATTTTCCTTTGGTCCAAGCTATGGTTTTGAGTGATCAACCCATGGTACCAACATTCATTTGAAGTACCCTCCAAATAAAAGTAGAAAATTTGATAACCTTATCTTTAGTCATAGGCATAAGAGATACATGTCTAAATTTTGTACTCTTGTACATGCAGTGCATATGTTAAATCCATCATAGGCGGGAAGTGTTAACTTCCTCAAGGATTGATACATGTCTCATTGGAAATCTTGTAGTCTAGGTTCAAGTCTAAGGCCATTTTGGGATTTCTTTATACTTTCATAAAATTTGTGAGTGGCATATCACTCTAAATATTCTCTAAAAGAGATATGTACTCAACATGAAAATCTCTAAAATCATGAACAAGTGAGTTCTAAACTTAATTTATGGAAACTCTTCCTCCCATGAAAAAAAGTAGGTTAGCAAGGTCTAACTACTAAAAAAGGATGTTTCTTTAGTTGGTATGAGTGACATCAAGATTATTAGCCCTAGAAGTGCCTCCACGTTCTTGATGTCTAGGAACATTCATGTTATTTTACATCTTGTGAAGCAACTGTGTCATCATATCAAACTTCCTTTCTTTGAGAGAATCAAGGTTATCTTCTATATTCATTTCCTTTACCTTTTTTCCATAATGTCCTGCTTTAACACTATTTCTAAAGAAAGAGATTCTATTTTTTGGATCCTCTGAAGATTGATTTTGTTTTTTGATATTTATTTGATAACATTTTCTTTCCCTACTATTACAATGCATATGAATATTTCATTGAAAAGATTAACTCTAGAAAAATAGGATGGCAAGATCACTAGCTCTAATACCATTGTAATGATCCTAACTAATATTTTGAAGGAAAGTAAATTTTTTATTTAAATATTTTTGCCTAATTCTTGCAAACCCAAAATTTCCTCACATTTACACAATGATATTAAAACCCTATTATTACAAATTGAGCCCACAAATGAAAGAAAATTTGTAGATCTATATATTTTACCCAAATCTAACAAACCCAAATTTCTTTGCTATATTTGTACTAACATTGACAACCCATATTACAAATTGGATTGATAAAGTGTATAATAAGTTGTAGAATATATATTATATTAAATAGGCTTACGATACATTAAATACACTACTATACTAGCAATAACAACTACATATACACATCTTACATCCATGAAAACTTCAAATTGAATACTTGATGCAATTAAAATCCACCACCATAAAATCTCAATTATGAACTCTAGATGATATCATCCTTTTAGGTCAAAGGGGTTTCATCCTTTGACTCAAAAAATTAAATGGTTTTCATCCTTAGATCTGGTTTCTCAAACAACATGGTTTTGAGTAGTATAAATTAGAGATTTTATGTAAAATAATGCATGATGCTTGAATGGATGCATTCACCCTTTATATTATCCACATGATGCCTAGTATTATCATTGACCAAAATAACCACTTGGATAGATGTAGGGATGAAACCACCACATTAGGGAAAGCATGGCCATATTTATCTTCAAATGTTGTGCATACATGAGAATCCACACCCTTTAAATTTAAATAATTCTTTTAGATGGGAATTCTATCTAGAATAGTTGTGGCATCAAAACAATCCATTAATGGAACTCTAGATCATGATGGGAGGTTGGTGAGAGAATAATACAAATATGTTGGAGGATCAAAGTTTGAGAGTTGGGGATACCATGGAAAACATTCTTGAGAAAGGGAAAGGAAAAAACTCTAATAAATTACACACATAATTTTTTTTGGGACCCTAAATAGACTTATTATGGAAATAAGGAAAAGAACACAACAAAATAGGGTCAATGTAGATGGTAGAAAAAGGGAAATAGAACATTGGTCAAAAAACTTAAATTAATTGAAAAAAGGGGACATGGCATAGTTACACGCCAGATAAAGCGATCCATAATCCCATACACATGTTATTATAGGTCTTGGGGTCTAAATTACTAGTAATAACACAAGCAACACATTGAAAAAAAATGAGTTGGCTTCTATCTAGTCATAAGATGATCTCAAATGGCCATTCAATGATTCAATTGTTACTTGGAAACACATAGTTGTAATATTAGACAACACTCTACTTCTAAGTAAATAAAATTTTACATATTACCAATCATAAATCTTAGCATACATTTATTTGCCAAAAAATATAAAACTAAACATCATACCATATTTGGTAATACTTATTGTTACTTGCCCACTATTAGCAAGGGCAATCATAATGAACTCTATCCTAAAATCATAATAGATCTACACATGCACATTTATAATAGATAGATAATGCACACATATTAATAATTGTTTACACCATTATATCATAATTTCTCTATGTTACTGATTCATCCTCGGGAGCCTTCAGATACGATACAATTCGTACTGGATTTGAAATTCGGATTAGATATGGTTCAAATTCGGATAGGATTTGGATTTTCACTTGTGGATATGCCTAGGATATGACTTGCCTTTGTGGATTTGTCTAGGATACGCCCAAACTGAATCCGACATGAATCTAGACACATGAACGCCCAGGCTGTGGAAAAAGTGCTTTTTTTGCAATTTTTTTTTTTGACTAAAAGTTGACTTCTAAATAATAAAATATTCATTCCAACCCTAATCTTGTTTAGTTAAATTTTGTAACTCTTAACTATTTAATTTGGTTTTAATAGGTTGCTAGTTCATCTTCTTCTGAGAGGAATTGGAGCACATACTCCTTCATCCACTCAATAAAACACAATAGGCTACGTTCAAAAAAGGCCGAGGACTTGGTTTATGTGCATTCAAACTCGCGCTTCCTTACACACAAGCAAAGTTCCTACAACTTAGAAGGAGACACAAGGAGGTGGGATACTGAGCCAAAGCAACTTGACTTGGATGCTTCCACGAGTCACTTAGCTGCACTTGATATTGATGATGAGTATGAGCCTGAAGCAGTTACTAAGCATGAGAGTGGTAGTGTCAGTGCTTGTGCAAGTGCCATTGATGCTATTTGTGGTTCTACACAAAATGTAGCATCTAATGATGCTACTTTTTTTGATGACCCATGTGATTCAGATTGATCAATGATCAATAATGGATGATTGTAAACACTTGACATTTTTATGTTTGAACTTTAATTTATAATTTTATATCATGACATTCAAGTATCACTAATATTTTAATATTTGACTATGAAAGTGGTGATGTACTTTTGCTATGTTATTTGACTATTAATATGGTGGTGTATTATGAACTTAATTATTGCTGCAAATATGTATATATTTCTGATTTTTATATGTTTTTTGTATTAACGTACCCAAACCGTACCCAACCCCTATTTTTTTTATCGAATCCCGTACCGGATTCGCATACCTGTACCCGAATCCTAAAATGAATCGGTAACTTAGTAGTTTCTTAATGATTATGGATTTTCTTTTATTGGTTAAAACCTATAAAGTGGGGACAAATTAATCAGAAATGTGAATTCATAGTGATTAGATGTAAATTTAAGCCTCAAGTTGAAACATGATGAAGAGAAAGGCATGATTAAGTTTAGGAGCACACCAAACCTTGGAGCTATTCCCCCAACCCCTCTCCTACAAACCTAGGTCATATAGGGAATCCTTTATCATGAAATTTGTACATACTTGCTTCTAAATGGGACTAAAGTCCTATGTAGTTCTCCTCACCTTAATATCTCAAGGAACATACATATAGATTCATATCCCCTGGGTTTCATAACCACTCATAGAAGTCAAATAAAAGAATATTATAGAAGGAAAACCATGGAAGGGTTTACAACCAAATAGTATAACAAATCACTATTTATCAATGTCCATTCCGAAACAATCAACAACTTGCCAAGTTTAAAAATACATAACAAAAATCAAAATGCTTGGATTACTATTTCATAGCCCAAAGGTTCTTTTAAATTATTCTCAATAATTAAATCATAATTAATTATATATAAGGAAACCCAACCATCTTCCTAATTTAGTAAACTTGACCTAAAGTACTTCCATCCAAGGAGTCAATATCACAAATTAAAACTCACCATATTATTATTCATAATTGAATATGACCATTTCATAAAATTCACAATGCTTACAAAATTAAATAAAACATTGGTTAAGTCTTCACACAGACCCATTAAGATAAATAGAGGTTAAAATTGGCTCTTTACAACCACTGCCAAATTTTCCATTAGGTAGGGAATGCTGTATTTATTAATCCCAACATACAAGATAACTATCCTGTCTTCCCATGTTGACATATAGGGTTATATACACACAACTCAATTGACACTAATACCCACTTTATATCAAATTTGTATCAAATAAAATTCAATTTTAGTGTCACACCCAATTTCATACTAGCAATTAGTAACCTTTACAAAATCAAGTCCATACACAAAAAACATGCATAATAGAGCATAATAGAATAATATAGGGTAAGCTTAGTCCTATTAGAGCATAGGACAACAAGAATGAGTCAAAATATCATTGCCATGAAAGAATTATACAAAAAACCTAATATGGCTCCAAGTGAGGTCCTAATATAGTATGATTTGATGATATCAAGTATCCTATAATCATATTATGTGATGGCATCCTTCTTGATGAAACACAACATGTATCAACAAAACCACATACAAATAGTCTAATCTTCAAAGGACACACAACAATAATTGTAAACTTGCCTTAAGCATTATTGATTCTTGAATCATACTCAAGATAGTGGGAAAACTATATTTGTTATATCATCATATGAAGATACACACCCAATAAAATTAATAACAATTTTATAAACATTTTGATTTTATTTACCTATGATGCAGCCACATATTCTTATGATAGTCTAGTTCATGCATTATAGTCTAGTTCATGCATTAGATTATATTTGCATGTACCATAGTTCTAAATATAGCAACAATAAGATAACAAATTATCAGGCTATATACTCATTTTAGTGGTCACGATGAATGGCTACAATTTAAGATTCTCTTGTTTTTCTTTCTTTAATCCAGGTCCACAGAGGATCTCACAACACTGAAATTCCTTTCAATTACAAGAATCACAAAGCCAGAGCTCCAATGGTAGCGATTCCGTGTGGGAACTCTGTTACAGACAAAGTACTGATGAGAGTCCACTTGTCTTCTTTTCCTGCTTCTCCAGCCTCAAACGCATAAAAGACCATCGCATATTCCACATCGATTGCAGCAATTAATATTTGTTGATTCCACATTGCGGCACATATAATTATGCGGAGTTCAGGAGGTACACGGAATTGGTTTTCCAAATAACCCCTTGCCATAATTTCCCCAAAGAAATCGTAATATATTCGGTGAAATGCAACACACACAGGCTGAATACTGCTTATGGCGCTCCATTGTCGTGTGTGGGGATCATAAGCCTGTATATCCGCCTCCACATGGCTCATCACATATAACTTGCCATCAATAAACACACTGCAACACATATATTCGCTCCAAATCATGGGAGGAAGATACTCCCATTTCTCTTCCTCTACATCGTAAACTGCAGCTGTACTCAATGCCACCTCATGACTGTCACATCCTCCAGCAATGTAAATCAGTCCTTTAGTTGAGTCCACCGAACAGCAGAAATTAAATCTGCTGTCTGGAAGGTCGAGGCCTCGCTTCCATCTACCTAAAACAAAGAAACAAGGGGAAATACATCACTAAAAGTAAATACTATATGCTTATTGTATGAGAAAAGCAAGAAGCAGGTGAATACCAGAAGAAAAAAACAGGGGAATACCAGAAGAAAAGAAACAGGGGTATACCAGTAGAAAAATCGTAAATGACAAGTGTTTTAAGAACTGTGAAGTCGCTAACAAGTCCCATGAGAAATAATTTGTGGTTGAAGGGAACACAATAAGAGCAATGTAAAAGATATGGAAATTGAGGGGGAAATGGTGGCAGGGTTTCACATGAGTTTTGGAGAGGGTCGTAAAGCTTTATTCTGCAACTCCTGAGACATGAGCAGGGTATTATGATCAACTCCTGAGACATGCCAAACCTCTTTCTGTCTTGATAGAAGAGCTGGCTGCATACAATGTTTTTCCATGTTTTGCAAACAAAAGCGAGCTTGTAGTGTGAGGTTAATGGTACCCTCAACAAACACTCTCTGCCAATGTCATTTGGAAGACCTGGAATAATCTCCATTGCGTTTTTCCCTCTCTGCAATGGAGATTATTCCTGGCATCCTATGGTTTTAATAAGTAGATGAATTTGCATTATTATTTAGATTTTATTATTAGTTTTCTTAATTTAGTTTGCATGGCAACCTCTGCAAACACTCTCTGCAATTCTCTACAACCCTCTTAATTTTAGATGGGCATCCTATGGTTTTAATAAGTAGATGAATTTGCATGCTTTTGCATTATTATTTAGATTTTATTATTAGTTTTCTTAATTTAGTTTGCATGGCAACCTCTGCAATTCTCTACAATCCTCTTAATTCCTCTTAATTTTAAATGGGCACCTATTTGCTTTTAATAACCCTGTGCTGCATTTCTATCTGAAGGTTGTCAGAGGCTATCTAGCGTTTCAAGGCAAGAGAGCACACAAAAATTGATTGGCAGGTAACAGTGTTTGCATGCAAAGGAGACATGGCTGGTCTGCAGGAGATTCGGTACATTTTCATTCCATAGTTGCATGCAATGCCCGTTTTCTTAATAGCTTCTGGTTTTTACATTGAGAATTATGCTTTGGCAGATGCAATGGCTGAGATTGAACAGGTGACTATAAATGCTTTCTATGTTTCCACAACTATTTAATGCTGTATGCTTTTGAAATTATAATGCAAACCCCAATAGTTTCATAAAAAATATTAAGTAAAAGAAAAAAAATGTTCCTTCAAATTGCCCAAAAGACTTATCTAAATATTGTTAATTTTCTTACCTTTAATTAAGTATAATACTAGGAAAAGGGATCTAACGCTGTAACAATTGAAATAGTTATAATTTTTGTTGACCAAATTCCATTGACTTTCTAGGCTTGTACAAATTAACTAAATCACATCTGAACGATGAATTACAGAGAAAATAGACTAAATAAACACAATTTCCCCAAATCTTGATCTTAGCGACCATGGAGAGAATTTGAGGATAATTGAAGCTTGATTTTGAAGAAAACATCACAGTCAAATTTGAAGGGAGGATATCAAAACTTAGAACGAACATTAAATGGCTGCACAGTTATGCAAGATGTAGGAACACAACACCTTGTGTGGACCCCTGAAACATGGGTATGTTGGCGGTTCTCTCAATATGCATAATTGACTAATTCAGAACATAAAGTCCTATCATATCTATAAGATAGATTAGATTGCTTCTCATCCACCAGGATGATAGGACTGAGTGACTAACAACAGGTGTGACCTTCAATTTTTTTGTTTTTGATAAATAGCATGACATTAGAAAATCCCAACAATTGCAGTGATATCAAAATTTTAAAATATTGGCTCTCTCACTTGTATTAAACTATCAAGCTATCAAGCAAGGAAACGAGCTGTGAAGAAGACTATTCTTGAAGGTTTCCTATGTTCAAACAGTCAGAATTCTACTAATGTTCTCCAATACATGATTGAAGGGGTAATTGCACTATATTTTTGAGCACCAATATTTTCTTTTCCAAAGGTTCTTGCAAAGTTTAAAGGCTTTAATCTACCATTATCAGCAAAGTGCAGGTTTTGCTCCCCTAACATTAGAGTATCAGAAGCATTAATTGTGATTTCCTCCTCGTTGGTAGTTGTAATCTGTTTTCTCTTCTTTCTATCCTCAAGGACATTTGGCCCTCTAAACTAGACTTTTCCTTGAATCCCATTGCGGACTTGGTTTGCTGTGTTTAGCCCTCGAGAATTAATATAACATTGCTGTATTTGGTGATCACCAATGTTTCCCATTCCTCTATTCATGGCATTTGTTTGTTGTAATTGGAGCCGGAAAACCAAGAGACCTCTTGCCAAGGTTGCATGTTGTTTACTAGACCGTGATTTCAGTGTCACAATGGCAGTGCTTGATACATTTTAATTTCTGTCAGGAGCTGTTGAGAAGCTCCACACCCAAGCTCGTAGACTGAAGATTAGAATTTTAATTTCTGTCAGTAGCTGTTGCAAAACTGCCCTGCCAGCACTAGGCAGGAACTACGCTGCACTGCAGCTCTTGTTCTTATCACTGCGGTAACATTTATCACAGCATAATAATTTCTATTTAGAATGAAAAGTACTATTGAGTGCTTTAGATGATAGGAATAATATTTTTCAGATATAATGATGTCCTTGAAATTCCCAATTTGAATGCTCAGATTTGGAATTGACAAGTCAAATACCCCACTGTATGTTATTGTAAGGTTTATGTCTTCATATGCTACTATATGATGGATTGAACTGTTTAGGACTTACTAGAGATGGAAGACCTAAGATTTGGGTTATATAAATTCAAAAAAATACACAAAGTCTGGTCAATCTATTCATCCGTTCATTATACCCATTGCATTCTAACATTGTTCTCTTTAATGTAGTGCAAAGACACAAGATTTAACATAAAAACCTGATAGGAAGGTCTGACCTAATGATTTTATTTCTTAAGCATTGCAACAACTCTTATAGATTGGAAAGGAAGTACTGTGTATATAAATGGATATCCTAACGAAACATTAAACCTATGCATTCTATGCTTCAATTCAAATTTTTCTCTAATCCCTCATGTTTCTTCCCATATTTTTTAATGCAATATGTCACTTCAATCAGGAAGGTAACAGATCTTGTGACTCTATTTCACCAAGATTGCATAGACTTTCATCCAATGTCTTAGGCCAAACTAAATAAATAACACTTCAGTTCAAAAAAATAGTCTCGGTGCAGAATCTAATTTATGTTCCAAATATGAAATTAGTGATAACTGAAGTCAACATAAAAATGATGGCATTGCATAGATGATTGGTATGGGTGCACATAGAAGAGGATTACTGACAATTGTTCCTTCCCTAGTAAGTGGACATCAACCAAACCAACAACCTCTGATCTAAAATAGCAAAAAAATTTGACAATGATAGACAAAATAAGGGCTTTCACTTTCCATTACTTTCTTTTGTAATTGGTATGGCAGGGGCACATGCGAAGCTCGTTAGGAGTTGGACATGTGCCAATAAGTGGACAACAGCCAAATAAACAACTCCCCATCTAAAATATCAAATGAAATTATTTCAACATTTTCCATAACTTCCATTTAGTATTTGAGAATCAATTCATTTTCTTTTGCCTGTTGAGCAACTGTTGGAACCTTCTCATTTATCAGTGTCTTCCTGCAAATTACTGGTGGTCTTCCTCTACACACCCTCACCCCCCGGGACTTGACAAATGAGAAGAAAAAACATTATTAACAAACCGTCTGTAAATGACATATATTTATAGAAATAAAGATGCTTCATATTTAGACAGAGTGTTCAACTTATTGTGCATCTTTTTTCACAAACCACCACAAATATTGAACATATTTTTCCACATTATCGAGTTTACAATGCACCGTTTCATCTTCTTAATAGACAGTGGGTAATGCACTTGACAACAAGAGAAGAAGCATTTTGAAATGCATAGTCCCAGAAGCTAATTCAAGGGTTTGATGATTGATCTCTGTGAATATTCAAGTGAACTTAACTACAGAGCTACATCAAATAAAATCAACACATGTATAGAATTATATATTTGCACCTCAAAAAATATGGAAGGGCTTTCAAAATGCTTCCTAAGTAATTTGATTTTCCTCCTTGTCCTTGCTCTTTTTGCCAAACCAACCAGCAACTTTGGGTGTAAGAGCAACAACTGGAGGAAACCTGATTGGAGAAGCTGCTTTGTGCGTAGCATATGCAAGAGCAAATGTTCCCACTTTTTTTTCCCATTTCATTGGTATGAATTCCAACCTATTGCAAGGGCAGATTAAACAAACTGTCCAAGATTAGAATCAAATTTTATAATGACATTACTCAAAAACTTTGAGTATGGATTGAAGCTCAGCTTAAAGCTACCACCAATTGAAACTCTATTTTCAAAGATACTTACAATGGCTTAGTTGTTTAAGTATTCATCTTATTAAACTACAATTTCAACATAATTTCAATAGAAATAGACAAGATTTAGCCATCAGTGATGGCTTAAGCATGTGACTTTGGCCTTTTGTTTTAGTTGTGTGCAAATGATGTGAATTTGTGGCATTCCAAATAATGTTGTTGAAAAAATATTTTTGCAGGAAGACAATCTTCAAAGTTTTTTTTTTTGGATAAATTGAGTAAAAAATTTGTATTCTATGTTTTGAAATCATTAGGAAATGTGATGTGAGAAAATACCAGAAAAAAAGCTTCTAAGAAATGTTAACATCAATGTTTCAGATCGGTGATCCATCAAATGGGTCATGGAAAAATTGAGTTTCTCTTGATTGTGGCATTCCCTGTGAGCACCATCAGCAACAATTATGTGTAGCTTTTAGTAGGATACAATATTCAAAAAATCTTGTACTCTATCTACAAACCTCAATAAAAATGTTTAAAAATATGGATAAGGTCAATAATATATCCTATTGCAAGCTCAACAAATTTATAAATTATTTATAAATGATTAATTGAAAGGATGCATTTACTTGTTCACAATAAAATTTTACTAAATTTCTATTGTCTGTAGATAATAAAATTAAAATTTTACGTGTCAAATATGATAAATTGAAATAATAGAACTAGCTTACAAAAGGATAGAGTATTTAATGTGTATTCTAATCTACTTTTAAATATTAATAAAGGTGTGAAAAAATAAGGATAGGCTCAATAACATATCTTATTGTAAGCTTAACAAATATATAAATTGTTGTATTTACTTGTTCAATGCAAGACATTTTTAGATTATGCTTTTAAAATTTAGTTGTTTGTAGATGGTAAATTTGAAAAGGTGCACATTGAATACAAATCATTACAAATATTGGAATTTGTTTGAGGAAAGAGCTTGTAGATGAATATAGTATTCAGTTCTTTCTACTATACTTGTAAACCATAAAAAAGGTGTGTGAAAATATAGATAAGCTTAATAATATATCCTATTGTAAGTCACATCTCTGCCCCCTCTCCCCCTCTCTCTCTATATATATAAAATTCATAATGGTTGAATGAATGAATGCATTTATCCGTTTAAAGAATGAAACCATTTGTATATTGTGCTATTGAAATTTAGTTATTTGTAGAAGGTAAAATTAAAAATTTGCACATTGAACATGAATCAATGGAATATTAGAATTAATTTACAATAAGATATAATACTGAATAAGATTTTACTCTACCTACAAAAATTAACAAAGGTGTGGGAAAATAAGGACACATTCAATAATATATCTTACTTCAAACTAAAAAAATATAGAAATTGTTCATAAATTTTTGATTGAATGAATGTATCTACCTATTCAATGCAATAAAAATTATATTGTAGATCACACTATTAAAATTTTATATTTTGTAGATAGTAAATTTAAAAAGGTGCACATCAAGTATAAATCAATATGTTATAATTAAATTTTTTCAAACATGATATGATTATTGAAACATATAATGACATCAAATATATATGATATTTTTCATAAATATATATGAAATTTCTATTTGTTCTTGCTGGCCAATCTTGTTCAACAGATAGAAAGAAAATGGTCTCATATGATGGATTCTCCCATTCAACACCCCCCATTGGTATGTTTAACTATGAAAACCTTTCTTGGCCATTGTACAAGGATCATTAAGGATCACATTTTCCTTTAACTTGGATTGAGGTTAACATAATGGAGGATTTCACAATGGGGAAAAGTAAGAGGGAGTCCAACCCAACTATATTTTGTGTTGCTCATAACATTGAGAAACCCCCTTCTACGGTTGATGCAAAAACCATGATTGATAACTTAATGAGGATCACCAAGTAAGAATAATTGGTTATAATTAATTATTCATACTTATACTTTTGGATTGCACTATATTAGATTAAGGTGATATTGAACTTGCAAATCCTAAATTTACTAACGTTGGATCTCCAACATCTTGGGAATGGGTATTTGGATGCCAATGTGGGTGGTTGAGAGATATTAAATTATTTTATTATTTCTTCTTATAACTTGGAATATTAATCTTATTGGCATTATGAGGGAATTTTACTTATAATAGTGGTGGTTACAAAGTGATTTAACTTAAATTAGACCATTTTCTTTGTTCTAGGGGCCACGAGAGAGAGTGGCATATTTGTTCATTATCAAGTGGATCCCTCATGCATGATAGAGCCTATTTTGGAGTTCCATTTTGAGGAAATGTGCCATTGATTGATAGTGGTCAAAGATACTTGTATGAGTGACACTATTTACAGTCTATTAAACATCTATCACATGGGTTATTATATTTTTTCCATACCATGATTTCTTGGTACTTGGTTTTGGTAAATCCGCTTGTAGTTTCATTTCTCAATTTCTCTAAATTGGATGTAGTAGATAATTGTTCCATAGGTCTTTTATGTGTTCATCATCGTTATGCTACCAAGATTCTATCAGATTGAAGGCATACGGTTAGATGTATTAATGTAACACTTCTTTTTGGATTATGTCACATCCTCATGGATCAAGCCTATGAAAAGAATAAATAAAGTAATCTACAAATATCTTTTAAGATTAAAAAAGGATGGGGAGAAAATATTAAAAAAGCATTTATGGAGGTGATTACATCCATTCCATGACAGGAGACAACCTGCAATAAATGGGAATGGGCTCGGGTATGGTAGGGAGGTTGCAGGGCATGGCGTCCCAATTGTCTGAGCCTTCTAGATGGCAGGTTGTGTGGAAAAAAGGCAGACTTAAAATCATTCCAATGCCCTTAGTCTATCATCAAGATTGGTTCAGTGGGAAAGCATAGTTCCACAGAGTTTCAGGGACAGGGACGGGGGGACGATAGGGGACATGTTTCGGGGATGCAGGGGCAGGGGCTCTAAGTTTGGGGGTGGCGGGGGAACGACCGGGGGACAGCGGCGAGGGGGCGGCGGGGGAGCGGTGCACTAAAATACATATAGTACTTGAAAAATTAGTTATAAAAAGATGTATAACTATAAAAGCCTAAGGAATAAGTAAACTTTAGAGTTTAAACACATTGCAATGATTTCATTGAATTAGTGAAGGTTGTGGAATACATACCCTGTTCCAAAGCCCCCATTTTTAATTTTATTATAGGCAAGAGGATGCTGGCAAAGGTTGCGGAATCTGGCTTTACACTGTTCAAATTCCACAACCTTTCCCAACATCCTCCTACTGATAGTATCGATTAAAAAATACAAATTTTTAATTAAAAAATAAAATGTAGAGCATTGAAAATGCTATGTCTTGACTCTTAGTCATCTATGCAAGTAGGCACGACAATTCTAAACGAAATGCCTCAAAGAGATGTCATCGCGTTGGACGCAAAGACTGCATCCCACGCGATGACATCTCTTTGAGGCATTTCGTTTAGAACTGTCGTGCCTTCCTGTGCGTGGGATAGCTATGGAGTATGGATGGTGGATGGAGGACACCCAACAAAGCATAAAAGTTAAAAAAATTAAAAGTTAACAAAATTAAAACTTGAAATGCCTCCTATGCTTGCATCGACTTGTATGGAGTGTAGGCATCCAACAAAGCATAAAAGTTAAAAAAATTAAAAGTTAACAAAATTAAAACTTGAAACGCCTCCTATGCTTGCATCGACGTGTATGGAGTGTGGGCATCCAACAAAGCATGAAATGCAAGGAGCTACTTTGGACGGGTATGGAAATCCAACAAAGCATACAAAATGTTAAAAAAAAAAAACCAAAAAAACCCTCGTACCTAGAGTTCGCTCATTCTGTAGCTCGAACAGACTACCACGCATAAATTTTAGCTTTTGTTTTTTTTAAAAAATAATTTTTTATTGTATTTTAAAGGGGATGTCTAAAAGACTTTCATTTTAGGGGACATCGGGAAGTCTTGGAGATGTCCAAAAATCTCCTAAAAAGCGAAACGTCTTGGAGGCGGCGGCAAAACAGGGGGATGGTGGGGGGACGTTTCCCTTACATCTTCGCGTCTCGGAAACGTCCCCGTCTCTAAAACAACTCGTTTTTTGAGGGGGACGCATCCCTGTGGAACTATGTGGGAAAGACAAAGAGGATGCAAAAATTTACGTGAGAAAGGAGAAAAAAGGAGGGTATCTGAGAGAGGCAATGTAGAGAAAATCCTTAAGAATACAAGCCAAAGGTGTCAAACAGGATGTCAAAAGTATGGATAGAATGCCTAGATAAAGGGGTGACCAAACTATTGGCAAGCAGAGTTGAGGAAGATTGTAGGTGCGAATGGGAGTTGGGAATGACAATTTTAGGGCAATCTTAGATGTGTTAACCTACCCAAAAGGTTAGACGCTACCCTTTCATTCCCTTGCTATTTATTACCTCCATTTTATTCATGTAGTTTCGAATGGAAATATTCCATGTTAGTCTACTTATATTGCTACTAAGAAAAGAAATTCCATATATTTCCATTGCTAGGTATCATGGGATTCATTCAACAAATCCAAGTAGAAATACATGGTAAAACTAGTATGAGAAGGTGTCTATAATCATAGTAGGTCATGATACTCTATCTTAGTTATACCATCATTCATATTTGTATGGTGTAATACCTATGAAACTAGAGATCGAGGGTTTAATCCTCAATGGAGTCATGATGTTCCATTCTAGTTATAAGCCAAAATTATCTGGTATGCTTTCAAAGAATTGTGACATCAAGCTAACATTCATATCCCCATTCTCTATTTTTTGATTCTTCCAACTAATTTAAGCGATGATTCATAAAACTTAGTTTCTTAAAATTTATTGGAGGTTTGTTAACTTATGGGTCAATATATTTGAATTAAAATATCCTCTATGTTGAAGGTTGGTATTCAATGACATAAGTTTGATCCTTTCAGTTTACTTAGTCATTTATGTAGGATTTCAATTTACTACATTTTATGGGATCATAACTTTTAAACTGATTAAACTACCAAAATAAGATTACTATGGCTAATGCTGCTAGCTATCTTTGGGAATTACTAATCCTAGAAACTAAAAGTGTTGCTGCACTAGAGCATGTAGAACTCTAGGAAATTAGGAACATGATTACTTAATATGAGTTTGGGTTATGGTCACATAATAATGTAAGATGACTTGTTTATTGACACTAGAATCATATTATACTAAACATATTTTTAGTGTTGCGATTTGATACTCTTGGTAATCCACTTTGGATTTGAGGATAAAGGCTTAATTTGATTACATGATTTATATCAACCTCTTAATATAAACCTCAATCATGTCCTTGATAGGAAGTGACCAGGGGGTGATCCCACAAAACTGGTTTACAATTCTGTTGAGGAAGCAAACTTGCAAAAAATGCCTCCATGATTTTTTTTTGGGTTTTGGGGGGTTCGAACGAACTTAGGGTCCGAATGAACTCAATAAGGGTTCGATCGAACCCCCCTTTGAGAAAACCATATTAAATGCTAGGTCCCACATATTTCTCATTTCCCAGAATAAAAAAAAGAGAGGAAACTTTGTAGAAAGGGGGGTTTGCTTGAACCTTGTTTTGAGCTAACCTCCAAGAGCAGTTTGCTTGAACTTGGGTTCATTCGAACCCCCCTTTTCCCCCCTTCTCCCCCTCTGGCACCAAAAATCTCCAGAATTTTTTGCTTTGAAGCTCGATTTGAGGATGAAAATAGAGGGACTACATAGACCAACTGGATGATGGTAGTCCACGAAACGAGCTATCCAACGAATATAATTTTAATATGTTTTGGTTTTATTATGTATTTATTTTTTTAGTTTGATTAAACATAGGGTTTTCACCAAAAATCAAGCTCTCTGTTCTGCACATGTAGAAAAATATCAGATTATCAAAATAAAATTCTAAAAAATTTGTGCAAGGTAGATATTGATGTCCTTGATCCAGTAAAAAAAAAATTGAATTTTGATACATACAAAAAAGTTAATGTTGTATACGGTCCGCCTATGTTTGAATTGTAATTGGTTTGACTTTGAAACTTGATTAAGGAAAAAATATTCAATAAAATACTATGAAACCAAATGAAAGGGTTAGATATCATAGTTACAAATCTAAACTCAAAAAAAATTTAATTTTATCCTTTATAGAAAAAAATTTATGTTGTATATGGTGAGCATCACTCAAAAATGGTGTTTACTGATAAAAACTAGTTTTCAAAGGAGATGGAAAAAAAAGTGCAATTTGATTCCAATTTTTTTTAAATATATTTAGAATCTACAGACAAAATGTCACAAATCACTAGTTTGCATTATCTTCAAATTCCTCACGGTTTAGCTGCTATAGGTGCCCAAAAGTGAAGATTTCGTTAAAAAAAACCAGTTCAGTGTCCAGTTTGGCCAAAAATTGTAAACCAGTATTGTGGGATCACCCCAGGAGAACTATATCCAACCCTTATGATCTCTTAAATAAATAGTTATGACATCAAGAAGGAGTTTAGGATGTCAAACTTCATGCATGCATTTTGTCTTGATTCTTTTAAGTGCAAAAAGACTATTGTGAAAGTGACTACTTCAATGAAGATTGATCTGGTATAGTTGATCTTGACTAGGTTTAGACCATATTTTAGGACAACATTAATTGTAAAAATAAAAAGAAAGAATGATCTCTAAACCTAAATGTTAGATTATTTGGTATGTGAAAGAATTCAGGTGTGGGAGAAATTCATAAATCGAGATCGTATTACAGTCAAAGGTTAATTATTTGAATAGATTTGTCTTGGATCTTAAGGGAAGTAAGATGACAAAGAGTTCTACATCAAATATTTAATTATAAGATAACCTTATAAAATGAACTAGGAATCATATATACTTAATATGAGCCTTGGTTCTTGGTTGCATAATATTGGAAGTACGGGTGACTTCATTTAGTGGCATTACCACCACACTGTATTAAACATATCTTTAATGCTGAAATTTGGTGCTTTGATAATCTATTGATGCCATGGTAAATGCTTTACATGACCATAACCTCTTAAATATATGGGAATTATTATATAAACAAATGAAGGATATTAGAGCTATAGTGAACTGTAATATTATTGCATGTTAAATGGTAGGCAAATATTGTTGAGATTGAGTTAAGAAATAATCCTTATGAGATCCTATTATCCAACATCTCTTGAGACCTTGTTGTTGACCATCAAGGTCATAATTAGTATAAATGACAAGTATGAATAAATTATCTAGTGTATGAACTAGACTATTCTAAGAATATGGGGTTGCAACATGGGGTAAAGGAGATTAGAACATTAATAATGTTATTAGTAATATTCGTAGTGGGATTATATTTTCATAAGTTGATCTAATGGATATAGTGTTGCCAATAAGATTCCAATATTGATTAATACTTAAACAAGTTTATAATTAATATTGTATGACCTTCAAAGATACCTATATGAGATTCTCTGATGGCCATATCGAATTAGCAATAATAATAGTGGTGAGGTCTAATTTGAGGTCTTGTCATATGTGGATGGAAGTGTCATGGTATAGGTTTGCTGAATAGGGAATGATGTTGGAATTCCTTGCTTGATTTTAAGCACTATTAATTGTTGGGAATCATTTAAAGGAACCTTGTCGAAGTAAGACATAATAATTAATGAAATGTTGGTTATTGGAATTGGTGTGTAGGTATCCTTGAGAGATCTTGTTAGGAGAACTATGTGTGACTTTGATCTGTTTAGACGTAGGTTCATAGGCGGTCCTTGGGGAAGGATGCCTTTGTGACCTCAAGTCTAAAGGGGGAGGGTTTAGGGAGATAAATCCAAGGGTTGGGGTTGTTTCTAATTAGCTTGACCTCTCTTTAGTAGTAGGCTTCAGTTTGAGGCTGAAATGGGTACCAAATGGGTATGATCAAGTTAAGGAAATCTAATAACTTATATTTAATACATAATATACTTCTTATAGAAAATAGAATGAAGTAAGAGATTTGTATGCTTTATAATAAATATTTGAATATATGTATATGTTAGGTAAAGTCCATATTGTGTTGGTTCCATGTAGCTTGTAGGTGTTGTGAAAATTGACTCCATATCTAGAGGTCTCTATGTGTAGGCCCGTGTACCTATTGATTGTGATTGTGTTTTATGTTATGTATGACTTGCCCAAGTGTGAACCTTTGAGATATTTGAGCAGTGGTAGGAAATCATTGGACCATGCCAACATTTAGATACGATAACGATTGCACAGGTAGGGACCCAACCGTGCAAGTAATGGTAATCCGAGGCTAACCATTTCATCGACGGGGTTCACTAGCTATCACTGAGGGCACAAAAGTGACTAATGCTAGTGTTACCTAGGATTGTGAAGAATAGCTGACAATATCACTAAGGTCACCGGGTGGTATATATGTCGGGAGATACTTCTTCCTGGGTGGATAGAATTTTAGCTGGTGGCCTATAGATGATTGAAGTTAGAATCCACTAGGTTATGGTAGGTTCACTACTTTGGGAAAGCCTTGAGATGGTGAACGAACCTATGGTGTAGTATGAGATACACCAAATCCCCTTCCCAATTGTTAGATTGTATACCTAGCCTTGTGGGGTTGAGGATGAACCTGTGGTGTAGTATGGGATGCATTGAATCCTCTTCCCATTTATCCAATGGTGCAGAAGATGGGAGGAAAGGATAAGACCCATGGTGTAGTGCGCAATGCACTGCTATATTTTCTATCTAGAATGCATTATAGACATGTGTTAGCCATTGTGATGTGTTAATCAACCATTGCAGATGTGATGTATGTTGGAGCTCATCACTATGTGTATGTGATGTATGGTGGAGCTTTCCATTGTGTATGTGATGTATGTTGGATCTCGTCACTATGTATTTGTGATGTATGCTGGAGCTCATTATTGTGTATTTGTGATGTATGGTGGAGCTCATTACTATGTATATGTGATGTATGTTAGAGCTTGTCACTATGTATTTACAATATATGTTGGAGATCGTCACTAATGTAAGTGTGACATGTCTATGAGATAATTATTTTTGTACTTGTGATGCATATATGAACTAATCACCATTATACTTATGATTTATGCATGATCTAATCACTGTTATACTAGTGATGTGTACAAGCTAGTCAACTTGTGTATATGGAGGTATGCTCGTGACCTACATTGTATATGATCTTTAGGATTATGGTATGATACACCCTTGTAAAAGTTATGAATGTTTGTACACTGATGTTTGGTATAGACTCGACACTTGAAGGAAAAATTATTATCATTATACTATAATTGACTAAGTGATAACTTATACTTAATTAATAGTCATGGGTTAAAGGTGAGATTAGAGATTTCATGCAAGAGGAGAGAATGAACTCCCTCTAACATTGTGGGGCGAATTTTATAGATTAATATAAAGTTGTGTCTTCTTTTTGATGGTAGAATTTTTTCTCAAAATGTTTTATCCACATATATTTGGTGTTATATATTTATTTGTGTGTTATTAATTTGAATTTTTTGAATTAAATTCTATCATACTTCTTTAAGTTCTATTTATATTTAGAATGACTTATAAGATAATCTAAATCAAATTGAAACATTTTTATGTGTTATGATCTATATTAGAACCTATGAAAATGATTAAAGAGGGATACATTTTTATGTGTTATTAAATTTTTTATTTATTGGAATTATTTAATTTAGTGAGTTCTTTAGGTTTATTTATGGTTGTATCCATGTCATCTAATTCTCATTAAAAATTTGAGAAGTTCAATGGTTTTAGGTGTGAGTTGTGAAAGTTGAAGATCTAGAGGATCTCTTAAAAGAAATGGATAAGTGGAGAGTAGTGTGAAAGGAAGGAAAACCTAATATAATTTCTAATGGAAATTGATTTTTTTTGGACAAGAAGGTAGGAGGAACCATTCAATTGTTTCTTGTAGATTTTTTCCTCTCAAATGTCTCAGAGGAGGCCATCACATTTATATAATGGAAGAGGATAGGTAATAACTATCAAAATAAAATTTTAACTAATAAGTTATATCTCAAAAGATGTTTATATTATTTTTAAATGAAAAGACATTATGTTCTATAACACAAGAATTCCTTTAATTTTACTTTGAGTGAGCTAGGTTCAATAGATGTTACTTGGTGAAGAAGATAAATATATTTTTTCTTTGTCCTTTTTTGAGATCTTGGGAGAACTTAATTTTTGCTATTAATGTTATACTGCTATAGAGTTGACGGAATCCCTTGTTTCAAAATTTATTAGTGAAGAGATGAGAAAATCCAATGATGAACGTTCTAAGAATGATTGCATGTTTGGGAAAGACACAAGGGAAAGGTGGGTCTAAAGGGGAATGAAATAAATTAAAATCCAAATTGAAAGGACAATCTAAAACCCATGGGAAAATTAAAGTGTTAGAACTATGGAAAGAGAGGAAATGCAAAGGAATGTATAGACAAGAGGAATAACTTCAGTGATTCCTCCACAAATAAATCATTTAATGATTGTGATTATGATACATTGTTTATTTTTGCTAATGTAACTAGTGATCAATCTTGTTGGATTGATTTAGGTTGCTCCTACCATATGACTCCTCAAAAGCAGTGGTTTTTATTCTACCCACGTTATTATGATGGAGAGGTTTTCCTTGGTGACTATTGTCACACCCCGTTTCCTAGTTACTGAGTTACTTTTACCTTCATGAGTGAAAGTGTTGATAAATGCAAATTGTGACTTTAATATGTTTAGTAGGAGAATGAAATACTGAAATATGCATTAAGATGTTATTGCTTTTAAATGAATGATTATGTTTATATTGATGAAATGCAATGAAATAATATGTATTGCAATGTGAATATTTTAATGCTTTGTCGATACAAATGTTTTATGATGCAAATAGATTTAATGTGAACGACTAACTACCTATGCAATGAATTAAGTTGGATGTAGGAACATATTCAATCCTTAGGTACGCGAGGGGGAGTATCACTTAGGAGAGGAACTTGGTCTGGTAACCCTTAATAAGCCTAACTGAGCATTCACACACTCACATCGAGTTTAGTAAAGGAGTCAATAGTTTGGGGAAATGGTAAGTTATCCTTAGCCTTTTTTTGAGTATGATTTAGAAGACGTTATGGTCTTGTCTGTGAATGTTTTGAATGGGTTATGTGATTGAGTCTCTTGTAATATGTGAGTTCTTCCTTATGTGTTTATATTTAATTGATGGATATATGTACTTCGTATATATATGTTGGTCGGTGTGATTGCAAATATATGTGTTTAATTATGGAGGCAATGATATATATATATATATATATATATAATATGCATATATACATATTAATGTGCACATATGTATCAACGTAAATGGAAATGTCCATACGAGCATATTAATATATATACATATGTGTATATGTATGTATACACATGCATCAATATGCAAAATATGAGAATATGTGTATGTGTATTCGAATATCGAACAAGGTATTTTATAAACTCGTAAGTTGAGATATATACACACACATATATACATATTATGTTATGTGTGTATATATATATTATATGTTAATGATTTCAATACCATTAAAATGTTTATTGAGCACCTAACATATATATAGTACAACATATAACATGTATAGTGCAACATTCATATAACACAACATATTGTGGATGGTGCATTGTTTAAAGACAACAATATGAACTGCATATAGTGTTTGCTATACAGTGTTATATATTTATGTTAGAGTGTCTTCAAAACTTAAAGCATGGTAAATAAGTGATGATGCATAAATTAAGTGTCAATGCATATGAATTAAATGTTGTTTGAAAAAGTTAAGGGAGACCCTATCATGAGGCATGTAGGGAATGAAGTAAACCATTGTGTGAATGAAATCTACAAAGACTAAATCAAAACATGGAGGAAAAGTGAATACTCAACGTACATGAAACTTTGACATGGTCTTTATCAATTAGCAACCCAAAAGAATAGGGTGCATGATGTTTTGGTGGTGCCAATTTATGAGTAGTGCAAACCTAGTAGAAGTCTAATATGCAAAACAAATACCAACATTTGAAGAAAATTGGAATGTGAGAATTAGTCAAATGAGAAGATGGCTAAAATGAGTCGACCTGTGGAAACAATAACCTTGCATTTTTGAATGTCATTCTTGCTGTCCATTAGAATGAACAACTCATTCTTTATGGTGAAATCTAGCTATGCATGTGTTTATTGTGTAATGATTTTAGCTGCTACCTTTTCTTCTTCTTGCCGAGTCGAACCTTTTGGATTGATTTTAGCCTACAATTGTATACAATTAATCTTACAATTAATCTTACATTGGATTTTAAATACATAAACTTTGAGCATCCTCTACCACAAAAAAATTCATTGAGCAAGGCACTTTATTTTATTTTATTGTTGAGCAAAACTTTATTCCTCCACCCAAATATTTAATGATAATAATAATAATGTCTTTCTTCTTTTGTTACTACATAAATATTTACAGTTTATTGTAGTCATAATATATGCAGTGTATATTAACTTCATGTAGTAGATTATTAATGGACAATTCAAACATCAATCCTCAATTCAAGAATGGATGAATGTATCATACCTGTGTCACAAAAAAATGTATATTTGGACATTTTTACACTCATTTGAGTCTTTCTTATGGATGTTCACCTAGTTTTTCCTAGATTTAATGTTGTAATGTGATTAACACATTCACATTAGGTCTTGGACCCTTGTGAATCATTAGGTAAAAGTGTTGTGAAGTGTTGTAACCCACTTTCAAAATTTTCTAAGACCTTTTTATTATAATTCACCTAAATAACCTCTTTTTATTACTTACCAAGCCTTATTTCAAAGTTTTGTAAAGTGTTATAACAAACTTTCATGTTTTTATAGGCTTGTCATCAATAATTTGACCCCTTTTTATGATTAAATGGCCCCTTAATACACTTTTTGGCCCTACTTAAGTGTGTTTCAGAGAATAATCTTGTTTTACATCATTGAATGCACTTTAATTCTTGACACCCACTAAAATTGTCCTAGTGGGACCGAATTGCCACCTTGGGCAACTTAGTCCCATTGGGCACAAAAATCAAAATTATTTTAAATTTCTAGAAGGATATTATTCTCTTGACCTTGAGGTCGACCTGTGATGTGGTATTTTTGGAAAGTTTTGTAAAATCAAGTATAAATAAAGGGTTTTCCTATCATTTTCACCCCCAATTCATTCATATATTAGCATACATATATTCATTCACTCATTAATTATTCTCAAGCATTCTAGGCATTATCAAGTCTTCATTGGAGCATCTACTTGCATATCTTCAAATTTCTACATCGAGGGTTTGGTGAGTTGTATCAATGCATGTTGTTCATTCATCATTCTCTTTCCATTTCATTTCATTTTTAAGGATTTTTTTTACCAAATCGGGGTTTGACCAAGGAAAACCCCTATCCACTAACCCTTAACCCTTTTCCCCCTATTTGCATGTGTTTTTTGCAAGTCTTGTATGTAGATTTTTCAAAGAGAAAGGTGTTAAAAGGTGTCATCAATTCATTAAAGTTATTCAAGTCAACAAAGCCCTAAGATAAGCTTGTTTTTCATTCATCATTGCATGTTGTTAGAGCTTCTAAAATCCTGATGGATTTTGTCTCTCCATGAGTCTGGTTAGTATCCTTGATAAACCCTCATCCTCATAGGTGAGTAGGGTTTTATTCATGAAAGAAAGTAAAAAAATTAATTTTAGGTTGACCTGCTCAGTCAGTCATCGACCCTTTAATTCATCTCTTGAGCCATCCAATGCGTTCGTTTATCGGCCCCCATTGGCCCAAAGAATTTGTTGTCATTTTCCCCACACGTCATGCCTTTTCCTAATGCCAGGTTTTAAATTTAGCTCGGTGACCTAAGAATTAATCCATTAACCCCGATGGTCACATTGTCGTTAGTCTGTTCATTTAATGCTAACATTATGAAATGTGTAGATTTCAAGATGTAAAGGTTGGGGAAAAGATCTCAATTGTATCCCGTCAGCTCACAGAAGTTAAGAGACAACAAGTTAAATGCAATGAGGTTGGCAAGAAGATGACGCGTGTCCATACTAAATGCGGGGCCCACTCCCTACTACCGTTCCTGTGACACGACATGTTCAATGAGCAGTTGATATCAATTTGGAAAAATGATCTTCACTGTTCCCTGATGACTCGTTGAATGAAAGTGAATGATGGTTAAAACCAATGAGATCAATGAGATCTCTACACCTGTCCCTACTTGATCGAACCATGGAGCCCACACCCAATGATGGTGTCATCTGACATGGATGAGAATGATTGGTTGAGAACACTTTAGTGAAGCATCACTAGAAATCAAGGACGGTCAAACAAAATTTGGCTGTTCGATCATCCATCAAGGCAGAAGATCAATGGATAGAATTTGAAGTTGGAAAAATAGCATGTGATGACCATTCCTACTCTGTGCAACCAACCCACATTAATAGCTAACATCCTGCAAAACGATTAAGTCGATCTCAATTCGTGTGGCAACACAAATGCTAGTAATCATGAAGGATTGTTTATGGACTCCATGCAACTAGGAATCAAACGGTGCCACTACATCTGCCAACGAGCTACCAATGTTACACATGTGTGATAAACATTAAGTGTGAATGCTATTACTTCATTTGATAAATAATGCAGAGGTAGTTGCTATTTGTGTCATTATCACTGAGCAGTTGGGAATTTTCTGATGTGAGCAATTATCAATAGAGGAAAATGAGCGAACCAGTGAGAAAGTTTGTTCATTTGAGTTCACTAAGATCTAGCTCTAATGCATAGGAAGTTTCTCCCAGCATGAAGGCAGGTACTTCTTCTGAAAGGCCTAGACTAGCGCCAAGTAGATGCAGTTGAAGACTACAATTTCAGGGTGATGCTGCAGAAGTAATGAGCGACAAAGGAAAACATCTAATGTAGTATCTTGCTGGATTAAAATGGAAAGTAAGGTATGGACATGGCTCCTATGGATGCTAGTATTCATCCATCAACCTTACGAGCAACTCCTCAGGTAGTGGCATTGAGACCAACTTTGCTTATGGTTGGTATTTGGCTCTATTGAATGATGGTTTTCCCTCTGATGAGGAGGTGATCTCTTTTTTTCCATTGGTGGTTAAGACCCCTAGTGGGAAAACTGGAACTGTAATGAACGAAGAAAGAAAAGAGAAGGAAGTTGAGGTGTCCTCCCTTCCTCTAGAAATGACAAGAAGTGGTCGTGTATATTGTGGGCATGGTGTTGGTGATGGTGGGGTGACATGAAATTGAGTGTTTGCTATGTGTGGGGTTCTAAGTTTTTGTGTTTGTGCGGTTTGTTGTGGTGGTTCTGTCCTCTTATGTACGTGGCATTTTGGTCACCTAGTTCCTGATGATGCAGATGGCGACAATGAGAGTTTTGGCAGCAATTTGCATTTCTCTTCTCGATCGACAGTTACATTTTGGTTTTCCCCAATTGCACCATTTTTTGAAGATTAAACATATGGGGTTTTAAAATATGAGAAAATGTAGTTGAAATGAAATTCTGTAAAAAACTGCATCAGAGCCTGAAGCTTATCATTTCCCTTGAGTTATAAAAGGGAAACCAAGGCTCATTTTGAAAAAAAGACTTTGGCTGGGGTTTTGGTCAAATGTATACAGATAGATTGGAATATAATAGTTGGTCATCTTTGAGCATTATGAATGAACTTATGCAAGTACCTTAAATTTTTTCTCATACATGATTCAAGTACAAGTAAATATATATAATTCTGATATATTTCTCTTCTTCTGCAAGTTTGGGTGAATTTTGAATCAGAATATTAATGGTGTTTTAGTTCTACTTTGAATGTTTGTTCAAATGCATGTCTCTGCTCTTTGTTTTGATTCAAGCAATAAATTAAATAGTTAGATGGGGCCATGAATTTATGTTCATTTGCAAAGGATTTGATAAGTAGCGATGTATTAGAAAATTTGAGCTCCATGATGCAAAGTATTGTGAGAGTAGTCTATTTTATTATTAGGTCATCTCTGTTTTACTGATTCTTGCATGTGTGACTCCATTTTTCCCAATAAATATGACACTGATTTGTTCCTTAATGATTTACCTAAGGGGTTAATCAAATAATCATTCAATGACCAACCTATAGCCATGGGTTAAATTCATTGATTCAAATGTTCATGTATGTCAATTCCCATTAAGGATGTCTTCATTTTGTTGAATGGGTAGCAAATTACTTTATCACATACCAGAAACTGAAGTCCAACTTGTCCAAACTGTCTATAAACATCTTTTTCCTAAAACACTTTGTCAAAACCAGATTAGAAGATTGCTCAAATTTCTCAATTCTTGCATACTTTAGGGTCATCTTTGCAAATTTTAGTCTCATCATTTAAGCCTCAACATTTGCACTTTTAGTCATAAACCAACATTAGGCCATCATCTCATTTTGCATATTTTGGGTTAAGACAACCTTGCCTCACTTTGCAAAATATTGACTTTCAAAAGTAGGTTATCATTGGAATTAGTCATTATTTCCTTTTTAGTTATTGTCCTTTTGTGAGCCACTTCCAACTCAAGAGTCTAGTGTGGAAACCTCACTTGTCATTTTTTCCTTGTCATTTGCTCCTTCAAAACAAGTCCCTTGATATTCCAAAATTGAGACATAGATCAAGCATAGGGTGGTTAGGAAACCTTCTTCCAAATCATTCAGACCATTGCATTTGCATAGTTTAGACATTCAAGTAATCTTAGTCATCACCTTGCATATCTTATTCATACAAATCCAAAAATATTGTCATAACTTTCATCATAGTCCTCATTTGGCATCTAGACTTGGCATTGGTTATTTCCTTAGTCAACATTTTTATATTAGTCTTCCTTGTCACCTTGACATTTGGCATCCTTTATTGGCAATTTTATCACCTTGCATTAGTCATTTCCCTTAGAAAAATGTCATTATCACCTTGCATTGACATCCTTTATTCCAAAAATACAAAAAATTTAGTGTCCTAACTTGTCATCCCAGTCTTCATTGTCCTTTGGCATGGTCATACTACATCCCTTATTATCAAAAAAATAAAATCCAAAAACATAGGCTAGTGTCATCTTTGCATTTAGTTCTCATTCAAATAGTAAGCATGAAACTATGATTGAATCTATTAGCAATGGAAATAAGACCAAGCTACCCCCAACTGGTATATAAATGTGAATCCTAAGGGAAAGCTTAGGATTATGAGTGTGGATGTGTCATATGGACCAAGTAGTACTCCCCAAAACCTTGTTAAGCGTAACCTCTTTAGGCTGGAGTGCCTCCTAAATGGAGATTAATCTTGTGCCCCATGTATGGCCACTCGAACGGGGGTCTCGAATTAAACACCTTTTTGTAGTAGCCAAAATCCTTCTATTTGCTAGCACAGCACTGGTTGGTGTGAAGGCATCCACATCTTCATAGTTTTTAGTAGAGGTGATCAATCTGCCAAGGGAGTTTCATAGGGGTTGGAAGCTTGGTTGGCTTGAGAAGTGAGTGCAATGTAAGGGGGAGATCGTGTGGCCAAGCTTCTGGATTCACACGCTAAGAATATGCAGCTGGGGAAACCCACATGGAATCTAGCGAATATTGTCCTGGCTTAACCTAGGTTCCTGGCTAGTGTCATCTTTGCATTAACTATGAGAATTTTTCTAGGGTTAATAGATTCTAATGCATTAACATAAAACCACAAAGTAATAATGAAGTCCAAAGGAAAAACATGAAAACAAAGGAAAGATCTCACCAAATGTCTTCAATCTCCATGGATGACCTCCATTACACCTTGTCAACTTGCTACAAATATGATGTTTCCCTTAGATTTATGATGAGCAATCTAATGAAAATGACAAGCCCTAAGAAAATGTTGAAGGATTTTAGATAACACTATGCAATACTAAGCTATAATGCAACTAGTAAGCATGAAACTATGTTTAAATTATGCCAAATGAAATGCTAGTATGCCTATGACTAGATGACAATAATGAAAAGATTGCAAGATGACATGAGATTTCCTAAAACAAGATTGCATAGATCAAGTTAGCATGAGAGATGATAAAATGAGACAAAAATTGCTATTTTATAGAAAATGCAATTTTGAGGGAATGGCCAAGATTAAAAGTTGACAATTGCCCTAGAATCAATGGATAAGATTCAATTTGATAACCCACAATTAAGGTTAGGGAAACAGTAGGTCAAATTCAAAATGAATGGACAAGATTGATTTCTAGAAAATCAAATCAAGGGTGGAAAATGCATGTGACAAGAGATAAGACTGACACAGAAAAAGAGGTGGCTAGAAAATCAAATAATAAATGGAAATTATTTAATTTTTTGGGGGAAGAAGACTATTTTGAATTAAAAATTAATTTAATTCAAAAGGTGGAACCACATGATAGTAAATAATTAATTTAAATTATTTACTAAAAGAGGAAAATTAGAAAGTGGGACAATTTAAATAAATGATCTTAAAATAAGACAATTAAATAATTAAAATACAATAATTATTGAATTGGAGAAAGTGACTAATAATTAAATAAATTAAGAAATTTATTTAATTATGAGGAGACATTAGATATTAATGACATATTTAAATAAATAAATAATTTTATTTATTTAAATAATCAAGAGGAATAAAAGACATGAATTACTTAGATAATTATGCATTATTTAATTAATAGTTGAAATTGGATTAGAGATGAAGTATGATAAGACATGATGAATGTGGTCTATAGGTCTAGGCCATTTTTATGTTTCTACATTTTGCCCCTCTTTGTCACAATGTAGCATGTCGCATTGTGACAAAGAAAATAAGTCAAAATATGCCCTAGTGCAAAATAGGATGAGGAAGAATGACGAGGAAGGTAGCGGTATGCCCCCTCGAGAGGATAGATGGGTTCCAAGAACACAGGTGTGCTGTCGAAGTTGATGAGAAGACTAGAATATGAAGAGATAAAGAAATGTTAGTGCAAAAGATATAGATGATGAAGATGCAGACTAGATGAAATGTTAGAGGGGAAGTGAAGAAGGGTGGGATGAGAATGATACCTTCAACATTTTCCAAAGACCAATAGACGTTGCTCAAATCATCATTGAACGAATTATTGTAATGGCCAACAAACACCATGATATGACATAGATTAAGGTGTGCAAGGTCGTACCATCACGTGTAAGACAAGTAGTCATAGACAAGGATGATCATGACTCATACTAAAAGTGCAATTGCCCCAATCTTTTTGTCACAATCAACCACAAGTATAAAAAGAAAAGAAAGACAAGTCATGACACATCATTGCTCCTCTAAATCCTGTTATCATGACATCCTCGAGGAATTAGCAACATAGCTGCCAAAAGGACAAAATAAGACAATCATCATGATACGTTAATGCTTCTCTAAATCCTGTTGTCAGGACATCGCTGAGAAACTAGTAACATGAGTGCCAAAAAGACAAGACAAGACCCCCCATCATGATACGTCGCTGCTTCTCTAAATCCTGTTGTCAAGATGTCACAAATAAACTAGTAACATGATAGTTTAAAAAAGATAAGACAAGACAAAGCATCATGATACATTACTGCTTCTCTAAATCCTGTTGTCAGGACCTCGTTGAAAAAATAGTAACATGACGAAAAAGCCAAGTACAAGTGCCAAGTGTTTGCTAAGTGTGACAAAATACCAGGTGTCAAGGTTTGATGATGTTAAAGTGTTGATTATTAGAGGCTTCCAAATTCAGGAAGGACACATCTTGAATGATGTTGATGTCAAGAGGATCAATCCTCAGATGTCAAGAGGATCCCTCAAAATGTCAGGTGATGGTGGCGATGCCTAGGAAGGACACATCCTAAGTCATAAATGATAAAGGTTGTTCTTCAGAAGGACACATCTGAAGAATAACCAAGAGTTGACTGCTAGATTGATTTTGACTGAGTTTGATGGAGTTTGACTTATTTATCAAAGAATTTCCAGTAGTTTGCTCATTTTGAGAAGACTTGTTTGACTTGAAGACTTTTGATGTATGTGCTAGTGTAGTGTCATGAACCCTAATGGATTGACCTAGTGTGGCCTCGGGGGCTCATGAACAGATGGTCTTGCCTACGTCATACACTTAGAGACCTCGTAGTTCGACACAACCAATGACTTTGACTTGATGACCAAAGATTTGAGCCATGATTTTATTTTGACAAGCCTAAAAGGAGTAACCTAATGTATCGGGGACTCACAGACAAGCCTTGCCTACGTAGCAAATGCATAGAGACAACATAGTTTGAACAAATGACAAAGACTGACTGAATTGACGGATGTGACAAAAAATGACTTTGTTTTTGGGTTTTCAAGATATTTTGATTTTTTTTTGTACTTTTTAAGGATTTTTTCGATTTTTAGGTCTTTTTTAGGACATTTAAAGATTTTTAGGATTTTTTTAGGACTTTTATGATTTTAAAGATTTTTTAAGGAAATTTTATGATTTTATGATTTTTTTTAGGAATTTTTATGATTTTTTCAGAACTTTTTATGTTTTTTTTCAAGACTTTTTATGATTTGTATGATTTTTTAAGGACTTTTTATGATTTTTTAGGATTTTTTTTCAAGAGTTTTTCGATTGGTGAGACCATGTGCAATACCCACTACGATCCAAGACTTAGCCAATCAAACATATGTAGAAAGGATGTGCGCGGGCAATGAATGGGTGAAATGTAGGACTTGATGTCAATCATTATCAACCATGCGAGGAAATGATGGGGCTTGGTGATGAGTGTCAAGGTGGTGGTAGAGAGGTGATTGTTTATTATGGACTAAGGCAAATAGAGTGACAGTAGATGGTAGAGCAATGACTGACTACACATGACGCCTGTTTGCCAGGTTTTCACCATAGTACTTATCCAAAGTTCCTATTTACCAGGATTTCACTGTTGGACGAATTATTTATCTTTACTATTTTTTTCATTTTTTGATTTTTTTTGGTGTAACCAAGATGCCTGTTTGCCAAGTTTTCATCAGGGTGACGATTTTTTTATGTTTTTATTTTTTTGTATTTTTAAAGTTTTTGGCCCGACTTTTCGATGCTATACATAGAACTTGCGAAGATGTAGACTATTGATAGGCTCTGTCAATTGTTCATCGTCTGGAGTAGGCAACTTATATTCTCTAGGACCAAAAGAAGATATAATGACATAAGGACCTAGCCAATTTGGTTTGAACTTTCCAGGTTTTTCTATGTCAACCTAATCTTTAGGATTCTGCGTGAGGACTAAATCACCAATGTCAAAATTCCTAACCATGACCTTCTTGTTATAACTCTAAAAAAGATGATTCTGATACACCTGTAGATGGTTCAGGGAATTATGTCTTCTTTCCTCTAGCATCTCCAGCTCGTGTAGCTGTGATTGTTTATATTCTTCATCATCTACCAGACCCTTTAGGGAGACTCATAAGGATGGGATTTCGACCTCAATGGGTAATATGGCTTCAGTTCCAAAGACCAAGGTGAATGGAGTAGCTCCCGTAGGCATGCAGATGCTGGTGCGGTAAGCCCACAAAGTAGGGTTGAGTTGGATGTGCTAGTCATGGCTAGCATCATTGACAGTCTTTTTGAGCATTTTAAGGATGGTTTTATTGGACACCTCAGCTTGACTGTTTCCTTGTAGGTAATATGGAATGGAAAAGTGATGTTGAATATGGAATCGCTCACATAACTCACGAACGTCTTGATTTTTGAACAAACATCTGTTGCTTGTGATGATGGATTGCAGAATACCATCTCGACAACTGATGTAGTTGAGGATGAATTTAGAAATTTATTTGCCGGTTATGTATGTAAGGGGGATGGATTCAATCCACTTAGTAAAATACTTAGTGGTGGTGATAATGAATTTGTGGCCATTAGAGGAGGTAGGGTGGATCTTTCCCATGAGGTCAAGTCCCCACTTTGCGAAGGGCCATGGAGATGAATCGGTCAGAGTTCTTATGTTGGAGAATGAATTAAATCACTATGTATATGACATTGGCAACAAGTCCTAACAAACTCAAGTGCGTACTTTTCAATGGTCGACCAATAGTGCCCAAGCCTCATAACCTTCTTAGCTAGAGTAGGTCCACTCGAATGAGACCCGCATATACCCTCATGTACTTTGCGCAAGGTTGTGCGTGCTTCGTTAGTGTCAAGACATCTAAGGAGGGTGTCGTAAAAAATACAATGGTAAAGGGTGTCACTAACGATGGTGTAACATGCAAATTTTTGGATAAAGGACTTTCTTTGGTTATTGGACAAGTTGGGAGGAAGTGTTTGGGACTTGAGATAGTCATAAATGCCCTGATACAAGGGAGAATTGGGACCAAAAATCTTGCATACCATTTCTGATTCTGGGATATCATATACAGGGACCAACAACTGTTCTACCAAAAATTCAAATTGTTGCACATTACTTGGGATGTCTAAGAGAGAGAGCCAATTGTAGCCATTATGTCTGCTAGCTTGTTCTGTGCTCTCAAAACTTGTTCAAAGGTCAACATGTGGAAATGTCTGGAAGTTGTCAACCATTCATTTGTAAGGAATTAATTTCTCATCCTCAGTCTCATATTCATCATTTTCTTGGTAGATGACCAGCTAGGAATCTCCATAAACATGAAGTGTTCTGATTTTCCATTTTATTTCCATTCTAAGTCCTATCACAAGTGCTTCGTATTTCACCACATTAATTGTGCATGGGAAATCTATGCAGAACGACTTGGGGATTGAGTCTCCTTGAGGAGTGATAAACAATACACTTGCCCCTGAGCCATGATTGGTATGAGATCCATCAAAGTATAACCTCCAAAATGACTTAGGCTCTATATGAAATATGGACTCATCTGGAAAGTCTGCCACTAGTGGATGGTCACTTTGTATAGGTGCATCTACTAATTGGTCTACTATCACTTGCCCTTATATGGATTTTCTTTCCACATACTGAATGCCATACTTGCTCAAGATCATGACCCATTTTTCCAGACTTCCTATCAGTGTTGCACGACTCAAGAGATATTTTGGGGGGTCAATCTTTGTTACCAATTGTGTCTTGTGATTCAATATATAGTGTCTTAGTTTTTTGGCAGCAAAGACAACTGCTAGACATGCACATTCAATGGATGTATAGTTTAGCTCATATCCGACTAGTGTCCAACTGATGTAATATATGGCCCTTTACTTTTCTTCATGGTTGTTACGTGCTAGTAATGCCCCAATGCTAAAGTTGTTGCAGAAATGTATAGAATCAAAGGTTTCCCTTCAATTGGTGGCATTAAAAAAGGTGGTGACAAGAGATAATCCTTTATTATTTGAAAGGCTTCTAGACGGGTGGGGATACCCTTGCACAAAAGATACTGAAATGGTTGACACTTGTCACCTAATTGTGCTATGAAGCATTTGATAGATTGTAACCTACTATGAATGTCTTGAGTTCACTGATCCCCTTTGGACGAGGCATGTCTAATATTGCTTTAACTTTGGTTGGATCGACCTCAATGCCTCTTTGAGAAACTATGTATCCCTGAAGTTTGCTCGATGTTACACTAAAGACACATTTCTTATGATTCAGATGGACCTTGTATTCCTCCAATCTCTTGAAGATTTTGTCTAACACATTCAAATGATCTTTTCTTGTCAAAGATTTAGCCAAGAGGTCATCTACATAATCTTCCATTATCTGTGCATCATGTCATGAAAGATCATTGTCATAGCTCTTTGATACATGGCACCTGCATTCTTAAGACCAAATGGCATGACATTCCAATAGTATGTACCCCAAGGACAAGTGAATGCTATTTTATGTTGATCTTCAGGGGCAATATGAATCTGATTATAGCCTGAGAAACCGTCCATGAGGGACAACATCACATATCCTGCCATGAGGTTGACTATGATATCTATGTTGGGCAATGGGAAGTCATCTTTTGGACATGTTTTGTTTAAGTCTCTAAAATTTGTGCAGACACGGATCTTACCCTTTGGCTTTGTTATTGGTACAAGATTAAATATCCATTCAGCATAGTCGATAGACTGTATGAATCATGTGTCCAACAGTTTCTTAATCGTATGAATCCTATGTCCAACAGTTTCTTAAGTTCAACTTTGACTAAGAGAGCGATCTGAGGATGCATTTTGTGTAGCTTTTGTTTCACTAATTTTGTGTCTGGTAGTAGTGGAAAATGGTGTAAAACTAGTTCTAGATCCAACCCAAGCATATCAGTATATGACCATGTGAAATTAATCTTTCGTTCTACAAAGAATCTGTGAAACTCAGGTTTCTCTTCTTCTATCAAGGAAGCCGTGAAGAGGACCATTTTGGGATCTTCTGTCATTGATATATTGACTTCTATGGTATCCTCTACAAGCATTGTTGATTTATCTTGAGTCATAGGAAGAAAGTCTAATCCTCCTTCTTTGGGCACCTCAAAGAGGTTTTCACCTGCAAATATATCCTTTATTTTTTTTATTTTTTCATCAGAAGGTTCCTTGCAGTTTTCACCTAAAGACGTTTCATTTTTTGCTTTATTTTTATTTTTCATTTTGCAACTAGAGGATGGAGCAGTCTCCCCAAAGTAAGCTACACAATCTAGGTCAATAGAAAATCTAGCCTTGTGATCACCACTAGGTATTCCCTCACGTAGTCCCATAAATTCTGCAATGATCTCATCATTTTGAAATGTGTCCAAAACTAGTGGTCCTTGTTGGTCCCAATAGATTAGTTGTGGGTAGACTAAGGAAATGCCATCATCGGTATTGGTGAATTGTGGAGAGGAAGTGGAAAGCATGCAAATGGATTCAGAGACATTGAAAATGAAGTTATCATCGTCCAATTCAATATCAGACTCTATCCAATATTCTTCCTCACTTGTTTCGTATTCATTGTCAAAATAAGGGACAAAAGGACTATCATTATGGTCAACAGTGTCATGTGAGAACTCAGATGAATCCCAATGATGGTCATTAAGTTTAGACAGTTGGGTAGACAGGTCAGGTGTATGGCTAATAGGAGCAAAAAATGGCTCAGGTTTGTCATTATTCCTTAAGATTTTTGGATTTTCAGCTGTGTCAATTTTAAACGTTTTCCAAAATCATTGTTCAGAGGAAAGCTCTCTAGGTTCAAGGAAAAGGTCATCAAGGCAACAGTCACTCAGGGATCGTTGGGAACCATATTCCCACTCATGGGAGTTAGTTTTGGTAGGGGATTCCTCAAAAGTCTTGACACTTTCCGAAGCATTTACGCCCTCACTCGAAAGCATATTGGTACGTCGATCGTCATTTTCAAGTAGACCATACCCTAACCCAAGATACTTTGGTAGTTTGATAGGTTATATGGGCTCCCTTCGTCCAGTTTTATTTCTACCTAGGACACTAGTTCTATTGTAGTCCTTAGCCCTCATCATGTCATATCCTTTGTCTTATTTCTTAACAGGTAATGGCGGTAGGTCTTCCATTTCTTTATAAATCCATCTTGTAATATTGACAATGTCCTCGTTGTACATGTCTCCCCATTTTATGAAAACTATTTTTGGTGGAACCCTAAAGATTTCTTTAGGTTCCATTCTGAAGCACGGTCGACCATAGACCTTCAGAGACTTGGGTATTGTTGTGATATTGTATGCCGTATTTAGTTTGAATTCTCCATAGCCTAGGTCTTGGATCTTGATAGTGGACTCAACCTTAGGAAGTGAGGAAGATGATGGCGTGGTAGAAGATGTGGATGGAGTGGATGTGGATGATGATGTGAGTGTGGATAGGTTAATGAATTTGGAAGAAGAAGAGTTAGGAGCTTCTCGGTTGATGGGCACTTGATGTTCAGAGATAACCCTTAGGTTGGTACAATATTGAAAAGGGGGTCTCCATATATGGTGATTTCTGTGCCATCAAAGGGAAACTTCAGGCAATGGTGATAGGTGGATGGAACAACTTTGAGGGTGTGAATCCAAGGTCAGACAAGCAAAATGTTATAAGGTAATTCAAGATCTAGGACTTGGCAAGTTGTATCCACAATGACTGGTCCAACTCTGATGGGAAGAGTGATCACACCATGAGAGGAACATTCTTCATCATCATATGCTTTTATGACTATGCTCTTTGTTGCATCTTCGCAAGCATCAGAAAATCCTAGAGCCTTAACTAGTTTTAAGGAGCATATATTCAGTCTTGCTCCACCATCTACTAGAACTCATCTAACCTTATGTTGATGGATGAAAACCTCAATGTGTAATGTGTCATTATGGTTAGTTTTTGGGGATGAATAATCTTGGTCAGAAAATGTGACGTGATGGGGTGTGGTAAGGTATCCTACCATTACCTCAAATTGGCTGACATCAGTGTCTTGTGGGACGGATGACTCTTGTAGGGTTTTGTCAAGTATAGCCTTATGTGTAGGAGAAATGCGAAGCAACTTGAGTATGGATATTTGCACAGAGGTTTTACCTAGTTGTTCAATGAGGTTAAACTGACTCTTGGGTTGGGATTGCTTTGTTGATGGGAAGATTGTGGTTGCTTTGCGGATAGACCAACTATTGTAATTTTTCATTCTCGAGGAGATGGACCAACTATGATGACTTTACTGCTTTGAGTGGTGGCATTGCATATAGGTACTCTTTTGATAGTTATGATATTGACAAAATAGTCATCAGTTCATATATTATTGATGATGGGTCCTCCTAAATAATCAAATGCAGCGCAAGCATAATTGGCTTGATTGTTATTAGTCTTGGGACCTATTGTTGAAGCTTTATTAGAACCATGGTCTTGTAGTGGGTTCTTATGAATGGTATGGTCTGCATTGGATGAAAATTGTGGCTCACCCACTGCTATTATGCGATTTTCAATAAAGTCTTGTACAATGTTTCTTAATTGTCGACAAGAAGATGTTTTATGCCCCTTAGCCTGATGGTAGTCACATAAAGCATTATCATCCCACCATGATGGTTTAAACTGCCCTGGGTCATATGGTTTAGGATATTCAAGTGTGATGAGATCATTTTGAAGGAGCTTCTTAAGGACCTCCTCAATTGGCTCTCCCAAAGTGGTGTATGTTCATTTTTTTGAGAATTGTCTCATTTGGCGGGGTTGTCCTTGATATTGACTATTTTGACCACTTTGGTTATTGATGGGGGGTGTCAATGTTGTCAGTTTGGTTTGTGCTTGAGATCCCTGGAGAGCAAGTACGAGTCCCATTGTGTTCATAGCCTTGGCATCAACAACGCCGTCATTATTAACATGCTTATTTTTGACTCAATACTTGTTTTTGTCTGTGAGTTGATTTTTGTTTGTGTTTTTAGGACCATATTTCAATTCCCCTTTAGCAATGAGGGCTTTCTCAACTTGGAAACCTTTTTCGACTAGGTCTATAAAGGTTGTGCAACAATAAACTTGCAATCCATATTTTAATAGTCCTAGGAGTGTTTGCACGAACATGTCAACCTTTTATTTTTCGGATATATCAATGTGACAACTTGTCGTAATTCTCCATCTTTGGAAGAATGGGATAAATGTTTCACTAGCGTATTCTTGTGTAAGATTGCATAAGCTAGTGATGGAGTTTTCCATGTCAATGTTATATGAGTAACTCTTGATAAATTTGTCTTTAAGTTTATCCCATGTTTTTATCCATTTCAAAGTGGTGAACCATTCCAGTGCAAGCCTTGTAAGGCTCTTAGAAAAAAGTCTCATCAAGTAAGTCTGTTCATAGGCAATGCCCATGCAGTTGGTTATAAAATATTGAATATGTTCAATTGGATTTGTCTTTCCCTTGTATTTGGTAAAGTGTGGTGACACATATCGAGGAGGGAATGGTGACATGTTAAAATTTGTGTCAAAAGGATATAAGTTTAGGTCATATGACATGTGTGACCTTTTGTTGGATGCGCGCAGGTCTTCCATTTCCTTTTCAAAATTCATCATTTTGGTTTGCATGGCATCAATTATGGGATTATTTGTAGCATCAAAAAAGGGAGTAATAGGTATGCCATGAGTTCCCATTTGTTGTGAAAAAATGTTGGTGTTTTGCTGAGGGATGTGTTGTTGTGAGATGTAAGATGTGTTTTGGTTCACATGTTGTTGGTATTGAAAGTTTGGATTAGGGCCTTGTTGATGAGTGTGAATATGGGATGAATATGTAAAAATGTGCCCTCCAGCTATTTGTGTCAAAACTTGGGGGATATGTTGACTATGAATGTTTTGGTGTCCTAATGATGTCATGCGTTGCGTATTTAGATTGCCCTGTCCAAATTATTGGAATTGTCTGTGCGGGATGTTCATGTTTTGCCCTTGGGAAGTGTTGATATTGAATTGTGATGACATGTTTACATTTGGTTACGGTGTTCGAATAAGACATGTCATTTATTTCTTCCAAAGGGATTGAATGAGGTTCCCATGAAAGGATTTGACGATGAGGCACCCATGGAACTAGATGAAGCTCCAAACAAAGGATTTGAAGAGCTTTCCCCCATTACCCAAAAGTGGCACCAACTAATTGTGACGATATTGTGGACATTGTTGGAATTGATTGTGTTATGGCTTGTGTCCCTCCAATGGATGTTGCATTGATTGAATTGGGATTGTTTTGAGTGTTTGTGTCATGTGAAGTGACATTGATGGTACTTGTGGCAATTTTTGAGGTAGCACCAACAAAAGCATTGCTTGCATTATTTTGAGGTTGAGCATTGTTGGGCGTGTTATTTGTATTGTTGACATTGTGGTCAAGTGATGTTGGTCTCAAAGTGTTAACATCAAAACCACGTGGCAATTTAGCTCCTTGACTTAGAGGTATGGCTAAATATCTGTCTCTATCATGTAAAACCATTTCTTCTACAAAGGAAGCTGCTTCTGGATTTTGGGTTGCGGCTTCTATGTCTTCCTCAAATATTTGTCCATGTTCATCCCTACGTATGAATGATTTGAAGGGATTGTGTGATGAAGATGGCATGTTGTTGAATGGATTAGGAAAATTCCAATGTGGTTTTGTGTCATAAGTGTTATTGTTGATGCTGGGATTGGAATCTTGTCCAAAGTTTTCCATTTGTCTTTTCTTTCTTTGAAGCCTAGTTTCCACCATAAAAGGGAATTGCTCAAATGAGAATGATGAGAATGAGAACTAAATGCAAAGATGACACTAGTCTATGTTTTTGGATTTTTTTTTTTTTGATAATAAGGGATGCAATATGGCCATGCCAAAGGACAATGAAGACTAGGATGACAAGTTAGGACACTAATTTTTTTGTATTTTTGGAATAAAGGATGTCAATGCAAGGTGCTAATGACATTTGTCTAAGGGAAATGACTGATGCAAGGTGATAAAATTTCCAAGAAAGGATGCCAAATGTCAAGGTGACAAAGGAAGACTAATATGAAAATGTTGACTAAGGAAATGACCAATGCCAAGTCTAGATGCCAAATGAGGACTATGATGAAAGTTATGAAAATATTTTTGGATTTTTATGAATAAGAGATGCAAGGTGATGACTAAGATGACTTGAATGTCTAAAGTATGCAAATGCAGTGGTCTAAATGATTTGGAAGAAGGTTGCCTAACCACCCTATGCTTGATCTATGTCTCAATTTTGGAATATCAAGGGACTTGTTTTGAAGGACCAAATGACAAGGAAAAAATGACAAGTGAGGTTTCCACACTAGACTCTTGAGTTGGAAGTGGCTCACAAAAGGACAATAACTAAAAAGGAAATAATGACTAAGTCTAATGATAACCTACTTTTGAAAGTCAAGATTTTTCAAAGTGAGGCAAGGTTGTCTTAACCCAAAATATGCAAAATGAGATGATGACCTAATGTTGGTTTATGACTAAAAGTGCAAATGTTGAGGATTAAATGATGAGACTAAAATTTGCAAAGATGACCCTAAAGTATGCAAGAACTGAGAAATTTGAGCAATCTTCTAATCTAGTTATGACAGAGTGTTTTAGGAAAAAGATGTTTATGGACAGTTTGGACAAGTTGGACTTCGATTTCTGGTCTATGACAGAGTTTTGTTTTTTCCAGTCAAATGTGTCGTTTCAGGTCATAGATGCATCGTAGTGTTGTAGATGTGGTTTTACAGAAAGAAAATGTGACTGAATAATGGAATGCAATTTTTTGAAAAAGAAATTACGACTTGACATAGGAAGATGCATCGCTAGAAAGAGAAAATGTGACTTAATAGGGCGATTGCATTGTAGGAAATGTTAGATGCGACTTAGAAATACAAATGTGTCACAAAAATAGAAATGTGCTATGGAAATGTGATTCAGAAAGCATCAAATGCGTTGCAATAGGGCGAATGCGGCACAAAAAACTGCAAATGCAGTTTGATAGAGTGAATGCGTTGCACAGGACAACAAATGCGTTGCAGAATGAATACCTATCTTGTTTTGAAATTTTGACCAAAATCTGAAGTGTTTGATGTTGACTGTTTGTTTCCAAATCTGAAAGTGATGTTTTTCTTTATTTGAATGTCTGAAAACACTTGGAAAACACAATATTTTGTCTTTTGAAACAAGCACAATAAAGACAAGCACAACCTTGGTTAAGCTAGGACAATATTCGCTAGATTCCATGTGGGTTTCCCCAGCCGCATATTCTTAGTGTGTGAATCTAGAAGCTTGTTTGCACGAGCTCCCCCTTGCATTGCACTCACTTCTCAAGCCAACCAAGCTTCTAACCCCCATGAAACTCCCATGGAAGATTGATCACCTCTACTAAAAATTGCGAAGATGTGGATGCCTTCACATCGACTAGTGTTGTGCTAGCAAATAGAAGGATTTTGGTTACTACACAAAGGTGTTTGATTTGGGACCCTCGTTCGAGTGGCCATACATGGGGCCCAAGATTAATCTTCATTTAGGAGGCACTTCAACCTGAAGAGGTTACGCTCAACATGGTTTTGGGGAATACTACTTGGTTTGTATGACACATCCGCACTCGTAATCCTAGGCTTTCCCTTAGGATTCACATTTATATACCGGTCAGGGGTAGCTTGGCCTTAGCTCTGTTGCTAATAAATTCAATCATAGTTTCATGCTTACTAGTTGCATTATAGCTTGCGCGAAGTACATGAGGGTATATGCGAGTCTCAATCGAGTGGACCTACTCTAGCTAAGAAGGTAACGAGACTTGGGTACTATTGGCCGACCATTGAAAATGACACACTTGAGTTTGTTAGGACTTGTTGCCAATGTCAAATACATAGTGATTTAATTCATGCTCTAGCACAAGAACTCCGACTAATTACATCTCCATGGCCCTTCACACAGTGGGGACTCGACCTCATGGGAAAGATCCACCCTACCTCCTCCAATGGCCACAAATTCATTATCACCGCCATTGAGTATTTTACTAAGTGGATTGAAGCAATCCCCCTTACATAATCAACATTTTTTTTCTAAATTCATCCTCAACTACATAATTTTTTGGTATGGTATTCCACAGTCCATCATCACAGACAATAGGCATCCATTAAAAAATCAAGACGTCCTTGAGTTATGTGAGCAATTCCATATTTGACATCACTTTTCCATGCCATATTACCTACAAGGAAATGGTCAAGTTGAGGCGTCCAATAAAACCATCCTTAAAATCCTCAAAAAGACTATCAATGATGCTGGCCGTGACTGGCACATCCAACTCAACTCTGCTCTGTGGGCTTACCACACCAACATCCGCACACCTACGAGAGCCACTCCATTTGCCTTGCTCTTTGGAGCTAAAGCCATATTTCCCATCGAGGTTGAAATTCCATCCTTATGAGTCTCCCTAAAGGGTCTGGTAGATGATGAAGAATATAAACAATCACGACTACACGAGTTGGAGATGCTAGAGGAAAGAAGACATAATTCCTTGAACCATCTATAGGTGTATCAGAATTGTCTCTATTGGATTTATAATAAGAAGGTAATAGTCAAGAAGTTTGGCATTGGTGATTTAGTCCTCATGCAGAATCCTAAAAATTAGGCTGACAAAGAAAAAATTGGCAAGTTCGAACCAAATTGGCTAGGTCGTTACATCATTATATCTTCTATTGGTTTTGGGGCATATCAATTGGCTACTGTAGATGATGAAAAATTGAAAAATCCTATCAATAGTCTACATCTTCTCAAGTTCTATGTATAGCATTGGAAAGTTGGGCTGAAAACCTTAAAAATACAAAAAAAATTAAAACATAAAAAAATGGTCACGCATGTCATATGACCTAAACTTATATCCTTTCGACACAAATTTGAACATGCCACCATTCCCTCCTGGATATGTGTCACCACACTTTACCAAATACAAGGGAAAGAAAAATCCAATTGAACATATTCGAGAGTTTATAACCAACTGCATGGACATTGCCTATGAACAAACTTACTTGATGAGACTTTTTTCTAAGAGCCTTACAGGGCCTGCATTGGAATGGTTCGCCACTTTGAAAGGGATAAAAACATGGGATGAAATTAAAGCCAGATTTATCAAGAATTAATCATATAACATTGACATGGATACCTCCATCACTAGCTTATACAATCTTACACAAGAAGTCGCTGGTGAAACATTTATCCCATTCTTCCAAAGATGGAGAAGTCTGGCAAGTCATTGTCACATTGATATACCCGAAAAAGAAAAGGTAGACATGTTCGTGTAAACACTCCTAGGACCATTAAAATATGGATTGCAAGTTCATTGTTGCACAACCCTTACAAACCTAGTTGAAAAAGGTGTCCAAGTTGAGAAAGCCCACATTGCTAAAGGGGAATTGAAATATGGTCCTAAAAACACAAACACAAATCCACCCATAGACAAAAAAAAGTATTGGGTAAAAAATATGGTCCTAAAAAAACAAACACAAACCCATGTCACATTTCCTAACCAAGATTATTCATCCCCAAAAAATAATCATAACAACACATTACACATTGATGTTTTCATCCATAAGCATAAGGTTAGATGAGTTCTAGTAGATGGTGGAGCAGGACTAAATATATGCTCCTTAAAATTGGTTAAGGCTCTAGGATTTTCCGATGATTGCATAGATGCAACAAAGAGCATAGTCATAAAAGCATATGACGATGAAGAACATTCCTCTCGTGGTGTGATCACTCTTCCCATCAGAGGTGGACCAGTCATTGTGGATACAACTTGCCAAGTCCTGGATCTTGAATTACCTTATAACATTTTGCTTGGTCGACCTTGGATTCACACCCTCAAAGATGTTCCATCCACCTATCATGAAAGCCTGAAGTTTCCCTTTGATGGCACATAAATCACCATATATGGAGACCTTGACCCTTTTAATATTGTACCAACCTAAGGGGTATCTCCAAACATCAAGTTCCCATCAACCAAGAAGCTCCTAACTCTTCTTCCAAATTTGTTGACTTGTCCACACTCACATCATCATCCGCATCCACTCCATCCAAATCTTCTGCCACACCA
The DNA here is from genome assembly GCA_007258455.2 of Sequoia sempervirens. NCBI lineage: Eukaryota > Viridiplantae > Streptophyta > Pinopsida > Cupressales > Cupressaceae > Sequoia > Sequoia sempervirens. The sequence continues at coordinate 86,362 of VDFB02258062.1, read as the reverse complement.
TCATCTTCCTCACTTCCTAAGGCCGAGTCCACTGTCAAGATCTAGGACCTAGGCTATGGAGAATTCAAAATAAATGACATATAGTATCATAACAATACCTAAGTCTCCAAAGGTCTGTGGTCAGCCATGCTTCAGAATGGAACCTAAAGAAATCTTTAGGGTTCCACCAAAAATAGTTTTCATAAAATGGGGAGACAAGAGCAACGAGGAAATTGCCGATATTATAGGATGACTTTATAAAGAAATGGAAGACCTACCCCCATTACCAGTTAAGAAATACAGAAAACGATATGATATGATGAGGGCTAAGGGCTACAATGGAACTAGTGGCCTAGGCAGAAATAAATCTGGATGAAGGGAGCCCATATAACCTTTAAAACTACCAAAGTATCTTGGGTTAGGGTATGGTCTACATGAAAATGATGATTGACATACCAATGTGCTTTCGAGTGAGGGTGTAAATGCTTCAGAAAGTGTCAAGACTTATAAGGAATCCCCTATCAAAATTGACTCCCATGAGTGGGAATATGGTTCCCAATGATCCCTAAGTGAGTGTTTCCTTGATGACTTGTTCCTCGAACCTAGAGAAATTTCCTCTGAACAATGATTTTGGCAAACATTTAAAATTGAAACAACTGACAATCCAAAAATTTGAAGGAACAATGACAAACCTGAGCCATTTTTTGCTCCTATTAGCCATACACCCTATCTGTCTACCCAACCGTCTGAACTTAATCAACATCATCGGGACTCATCCAAGTTGTCACATGACATTGCTGACCATAATGATAGTCCTTTTGTCCCTTATTTTGATGATGACTATGAAACAAGTGAGGAAGAATATTGGATAGAGTCTGATATTGAATTGGATGATGATAACTTCATTTTCAATGTCTCTGAATTTGTCTGAATGCTTTTTGCTTCCTCTCCATAATTCACCAATACTTATGATGGCATTTCCTTAGTCTACCCACAACTAAACTACTGGGACCAACAAGGACTACTAGTTTTGGACACATTTCAGAATGATGAGGCCATTACAAAATTTATGGGACTACGTGAGGGAATACCTAATGGTGATGACAAGGTTGGATTTTCTATTGACCTAGATTGTGTAGCTTACTTTGGGGAGACTTCTCCATCCTCTAGTCACAAAATGAAAAATAAAAATAAAGAAAAAAATGAAACATCTTTAGGTGAAAAATGCAAGGCACCTTCTGACGACAAAATAGTAAAAATAAAGGACTTATCTATGGGTGAAAACCTCTTTGAGGTGCCCAAAGATGGAGGATTGGAATTTCTTCCTGTGACTCAAGATAAATTAGCAAAGCTCATAGAGGATACCATAGAAGTCAATAATTCAATGTCAAAAGATCCCAAAATGGTCCTCTTTGTGGCTTCCCTGACAGAAGAAGAGAAGCCTAAGTTTCACAGATTCTTTGTAGAATGAAAGATTAATTTCACATGGTCATTTACTGATATGCCTGGGTTGGATCTAGAATTGGTTTTACACCATTTTCCACTACTGCTAGACACAAAACTAGTAAAACAAAAGCTGCACAAAATACATCCTCAGATTGCTCTCTTAGTCAAAGCTGAACTTAAGAAACTGTTGGATGCAAGATTCATACAGACTATCGACTATGCTGAATGGATATCCAATCTTGTACCAGTAATGAAGCCAAATGGCCAGATCCACATCTGCACACATTTCAGAGAATTAACCAAAGCATGTCCAAAAGATGACTTCCCATTGCCCAACATAGATATCATAGTTGACCTCACGACATGATATGTGATGTTGTCCCTCATGGACAGTTTCTCAGGCTATAATCAGATTTGTATTTCCCTCGAAGATCAACATAAAACAACATTCACTTGTCCTTGGGGTACATACTATTGGAATGTCATGCCATTTGGTCTTAAGAATGTAGGTGCCATGTATCAGAGAGCTATGACAATGATCTTTCATGACATGATGCACAAGATAATGGAAGATTATGTAGATGAACTCTTGGCTAAATCATTGACAAGAAAAGATCATTTGAATGTGTTAGACAAAATATTCAAGAGATTGGAGGAATACAAGGTCCATCTGAATCCAAAGAAATGGGTCTTTGATGTAACATCAGGAAGACTTCTGGGACACATAGTTTATCGAAGAGGCATTGAGGTCGATCAAGCCAAAGTAAAAGCAATATTAGACATGCCTCCTTTGAAGGGGATCAGTGAACTCAGGACATTACAAGGAAGGGTACAATCTATTAGATGCTTCATAGCACAATTGGGAAACAAGTGTCAACCATTTCAGTATCTTCTATGCAAGGGTATCCCCTTTGTGTGGATGGATAAATGTCAAGAATCCTTTCAACTAATAAAGGATTATCTCTTGTCGCCACCTATTTTAATGCCACCAATCGAAGGGAAACCTTTGATTTTGTACATTTCTACAACAACTTCAACATTGGGGGCATTACTGGCACAAAACAACCATGAAGAAAAGGAAAGGGCCATATATTACATTAGTCAGACACTGGTCAGATATAAGCTAAAATATACATCCATTGAACATGCATGTCTAGCAGTTGTCTTTTCTGCCCAAAAATTGAGACACTATATGTTGAATCACAAGACACAGTTGGTAGCAAAGATTGACCCCCTAAAATATCTCTTGAGTCGTGCAACACTGATAGGACGTTTGGAAAAATGGGTGATGATCTTGAGCGAGTATGACATTCAGTATGTGGAAAGAAAAGCCATAAAAAGTTCAAGTGATAGAAGACCAACTAGAAGATGCACCTGTACAAAGTGACCATCCACTAGTGGAAGACTTTCTAGATGAGTCCATATTTCATACAAAGCCTAAGTCACCTTGGAGGTTATACTTTGACGGATCTCATACCAATCATGGCTCGGGGGCAAGCATATTGTTTATCACTCCTCAAGGAGACTCAATCCCCAAGTCATTTCACATAGCTTTCCCATGCACAAATACTGTGGTGAAATAAAAAGCACTTGTGATAGGACTTAGAATGGCAATAAAATGGAAAATCAAAACACTTCATGTTTATGGAGATTCCTAGTTGGTCATCAACCAAGTAAATGATGAATATGACACTAAGGAAAATAAATTAATGCCTTACAAATGAACGGTTGACAACTTCCAGACATATTTCCACATGTTGACCTTTGAACAAGTTTTGAGAGAACATAACAAGGCAACAGAAACAATGGCTACAAATGGCTCTCTCTTAGACATCCCAAGTAATGTGCAACAATTTGAATTTTTGGTAGAACCATTGTTGGTCCCTGCATATGATAACCCAGAATCAGAAATGGTATGTGAGCTTGTTGGTCTTGATTCTCCTTGGTATTAGAACATTTATGACTATCTCAAGTCCCAAACACTTCCTCCCAACCTGTCCAATAACCAAAGAAATTCCTTTATTTGAAAAGTTGCCTGTTACACCATCGTCAGTGACACCCTTTACTGCTGTAGTTTTGACGACACCCTCCTTAAATTTCTTGGCACTAATGAAGCACACAAAACCTTGTGCGAAGTACGTGAGGGTAAATGTGGGTCTCATTCGAGTGGACCTACTCTAGCTAAGAAGGTAACGAGACTTGGGTACTATTGGCCGACCATTGAAAAGGACGCACTTGAGTTTGTTAGGACTTGTTGCCAATGTCAAATACATAGTGATTTAATTCATGCTCCAACACAAGAACTCTGACCGATTGCATCTCCATGGCCCTTCACACAATGGGGACTCAACCTTGTGGGAAAGATCCACCCTACCTCCTCCAATGGCTACAATTTCATTATCACCGCCACTAAGTATTTTACTAAGTGGATTGAAGCCATCCTCCTTACATACATAACTCGCAAACAAATTTCTAAATTCATACTCAACTACATCATTTGTCAGTATGGTATTCTGCAGTCCATCACAGACAATGGAAATCCATTAAAAAATAAAGACGTCCTTGAGTTATGTGAGCAATTCCATATTCGACATCACTTTTCTATACCATATTACTCGCGAGGAAACGGTCAAGCTGAGGCGTCCAATAAAACCATCCTTAAAATCCTCAAAAAGACTGTCAATGACGCTGGCTGTGACTAGCACATCCAACTCAACCTTGCTCTGTGGGCTTACTGCACCAACATTTGCATGCCTATGAAAGCCACTCCATTTGTCCTTGTCTTTGGATTTAAAGCCATATTTCCCATCGACATCGAAATTCCATCCTTACAAGTCTCCTTGAAGGGTCTGGTAGATGATGAAGAATATAGACAATCATGGCTACAAGAGCTAGAGATGCTAGAGGAAAGAAGACATAATTCCCTGAACCATTTATAGGTGTATCAAAATCATCTCTATCAGAGTTATAACAAGAAGGTCATGGTTAGGAAGTTTGACATTGGTGATTTAATCCTCATACAAAATCCTAAAAATCAGGCTGATAGAGAAAATCCTGGAAAGTTTGAACCAAATTGGATAGGTCCTTATGTCATTATATCTTCTTTTGGTTCTGGAGCATATCAGTTGGCTACTCCAGATGGTGAACAATTGACAGAGCCTATCAATAGTCTACATCTTTGCAAGTTCTATCTATATCATTAGAAAGTCAGGCCGAAAACCTTAACAATATAAAAAAATGAAAACATAAAAAAATCGTCACCCTGATGAAAACTTGGAAAACAGGCATCTTGGTGACACCAAAAAAAAATCAAAAAATGGCAAAAATAGTAAAGAGAAATAATCCGTCCAATAGTGAAAACCTGGTAAACAGGCACTTTGGATAAGTACTATGGTGAAAACTTGGCAAACGGGTGCCATGTGTAGTCGGTCATTGCTCTGCCACCTACTGTCACTCTATTTGCCTTAGTCCATAATAAACAATCACCTCTTCACCACCACCTTGACACTCGTCACCAAGCCCTGTCATTTCCTCCCATGGCTAATAATGATTGACATCAAGTCCTGCATATCACCCATTTGTCGCCCGCACACGTCCTTTCTGCATCTATTTGATTGGCTAAGTCTTGGACCGCAGTGGGTATCACACATGGTCTCACCAATTGAAAAAGTCTTAAAAAAATCCTAAAAATCATAAAAAGTCCTGAAAAAAATCCTTAAAATCATAAAAAGTCTTGAAAAAAAATCCTAAAAATCCTAAAAAGTCTTGAAAAAAATCCTAAAAATCCTAAAATGTCTTAAAAAAGATCTAAAACTTGAAAAATGTCCTGAAGAAAGCACAAAAAAATAAAAAAATCTTGAAAACCCAAAAATAAAGTCATTTCGTGTCACATCCGTCGAGTCAATCAGTCTTTGTGATTTGTCCGAACTACGTTGTCTTTGCACATTTGCTACATAGGCAAGGCTCATTTGTGAGTCCCCAAGACATTAGGTTACTCCTTTTAGGCTTTTCAAAATAAAATCATGGCTCAAATATTTGGTCATCAAGACAAAGTCATTGGTCATGTTGAACTACGAGGTCTCTAAGTGTATGACGTAGGCAAGGTCATCTGTTGATGGGCACCCGAGGTCGCACTAGGTCAGTCCATTAGGGTTCATGACACTACACTGGCACACACGTCAAAAGTTTTCAAGTCAAACAAGTCTTCTCAAAACGAGCAAACTACTGGCAATTCTTTGATAAATAAGTCAAACTTCGTGAAACTTAGTCAAAATCAATCCAACAGTCAACTCTTGGTTATTCTTCAGATGTGTCCTTCTGAAGAACAACCTCTGTCATTTATGCCTTAGGATGTGTCATTCCTAGGCATTGTCACCATCACTTGGAATTTTGAGGGATCCTCTTAACATCTGAGGATTTATCCTCTTGACATCGACATCATTTAGGATGTGTCCTTCCTAAATTTGGCAGCCTCTAACATTCGACACTTTAACATCGTCAAACGTTGACACCTGGCATTTTGACATCAAAACACCTAGCATTCTGACACACTTGGCAAACACTTGGCACTTGTATTTGGCTTTTTCATCATGTTACTAGTTTTTTAGCGAGGTCCTGACAATAGGATTTAGAGAAGCAACATCCTATCATGATGCTTTGTCTTGTCTTTTTGGCATTCATGTTACTAGTTTCTCAGCGATGGCCTAACAATGGTATTTAGAGAAGCAGTGACGTATCATGATGATTGTCTTATTTTGTTCTTTTGGCATCCATGTTGCTAGTTCCTTGAGGATGTTTTGACAGTAGGATTTAGAGGAGTGATGACATTTCATGACTTGTCTTTCTTGTCTTTTTATGCTTGTGGTTGATTGTGACAAAAAGACTGGGGCAATTGCACTCTTAGTATGAGTCATGATCATCCTTGTCTATGACTGCTTGTCTTACACATGATGGTACGACCTTGCATACCTTGATCTATGTCATATCATGGTGTTTGTTGGCCATTACAATAATTCGCCCAATGATGATTCGAGCAACGTCTATTGGTCTTTGGCAAATGTTGAAGGTATCATTCCCATCCCACCCTTCTTCACTTCCCCTCTAACATTTCATCTAGTCTACATCTTCATCATCCATATCTTTTGCACTAACATTTCTTTGTCTCTTCATATTCTAGTCTTCTCATCAATTTTGAGAGCACACCCATGTTGTTGGAACCTGTTTGTCCTCTCGAGGGGGAATACGGCTACCTTCCTCATCATTCTTCCTCATCCTATTTTGCACTAGGGCATATTTTTACTTATATTCTTTGTCACAATGCGACAGGTTGCATTATGACAAAGAGGGGAAAAATATAGACACATAAAAATGGCCTAGACCTATAGACCACATTCATCATGTCTTATCATACCTCATCTCTAATCCAATTTCAACTATTAATTAAATAATGCATAATTATCTAAGTAATTCATGTCTTTTATTTCTCTTGATTATTTAAATAAATAAATTTTATTTATTTATTTAAATGTGTCGCTAATTCTTTAAGGTCTTTCCATAATTAAATAAATTCTTAAATTTATTTAATTATCTTGGCCCATTACTTTTTCCTGATTATTTAAATAAATAGATTTTATTTATTTATTTAAATATATCATTAATATCTAATGTCTTCTCATAATTAAATAAAATTCTTAATTTATTTAATTATTAGTCACTTTCTCCAATTAAATAATTATTTTATTTTAATTATTTAATTGTCTTATTTTAAGATCATTTATTTAAATTTTCCCACTTTCTAATTTTCCTCTTTTAGTAAATAATTTAAATTAATTATTTACTGTCATGTGGTCCCACCTTTTGAATTAAATTAATTTTTAATTCAAAATAGTCTTCTTCCCCCAAAAAATTAAATAATTTCCATTTATTATTTGATTTTCTAGCCACCTCTTTTTTTGTGTCAGTCTTATCTCTTGTCATATGCATTTTCACCCTTGATTTGATTTTCTAGAAATCAATCTTGTCCATTTATTTTGAATTTGACCTAATGTTGCCCTAACCCTAATTGTGGGTTGTCAAATTGAATCTTGTCCATTGATTCTAGGGCACTTGTCAACTTTTAATCTTGGCCATTCCCTCAATTTTGGTCTCATTTTCTCATCTCTCATGCTAACTTGATCTCATGCAATCTTGGTTTAGGAAATCTCATGTCATCTTGCAATCTTGTCATAGGCATACTAGCATTTCATTTGGCATAATTTAGACATAGTTTCATGCTTACTAGTTGTATTATAGCTTAGTATTGAATATTGTCATCTCAAATCCTTCAGGATTTGCTTAGGGTTTGTCATTGTCATTAGATTGCTCATCATAAATTTGAGGGAAACATCATATTTGTAGCAAGTTGATAAGGTGTAATGGAGGTCAACCATGGAGATTGAAAACATTTGGTGAGATCTTTCCTTTGTTTTCATGTTTTTCCTTTGCACTGTATTATTACTTTGGGGTTTTATGTTAATGCATTAGAATTTACTAACCCTAGGAAAATTTCCATAGTTACATTGACAATATTTATCTATCTGAATGTTGTGCACCCCAAGATCAGGGATAAGGTACCAAAGTTTAATGGTGAAAAATCTAAATCAACAAATGAACATCTGAAAGATTTTGTAGATGTGATGGGTGATTATGAGGTTGACTTTGAAGATGTAGTGATGAAACTTTTTGTTCAATCATTAAAAGGAGATGCAAGAGATTTGTTCTCTTTTCTACCTACTACCTCAATACATTGTTGGAATGAACTTAAGGATGCTTTCCTTGAGAAATTTGGTAATAGGATCAATCCACGTATGGTAAGAAAAAACTTTATGCAAATCCACATAAGTAAAGATGAATTTGTCCCTACATTCAATCTTTGATTTGCAAAGTAAATAAGAGATATCCCTGAATACATCAGGCCAAATGATGCCGAGTGCCTGGTTGCATACCTAGGAGCATTTGACAAGAAGATGAGTTTCCTGTTGAGAGACAAAGAACTAGTTACCTTGCAGCAAGCTTACCAGGAAGCTGTGAGTATTGAAAATAATCTGAATTACTCAATTATGAAGGGGTTGACAGTAATTAGTCCTGCTAGTTCTAATAATGTCCAGACAATCCAACTGGGTCAATTAGAAAGTAAAAAGGTTCATCAAGATGAGGATCTTTTAGATATTGTGCTTACATCAAGCAATGCAGAGCAAGCATCAACTTCTACTCTACCATGCCGGGGAGGGATGAATTTGATGTTATCTATTGGGAAGTTGTATGAAATAAAGAGGCATACAAATGAGTCAGCATATGACTTGTTTTCAAAGTTTTTGGATATTTTAATGGAAATTCCCATAGGATCTAGACCAAGTGAACACATGTGTATTAATCTATTTTGTGAAGTACACACATTAGGATCAAGCCAGTGGCCTGAAGATATGAAGCCCCAAAGCATTGATCAAGTGGTGGATTGGATAAGTATAGTTGAGGAGGTCAAGCATGGTAGTATGTATCCCATTACATCCCACAATGCAGACAATGATTGTCACAATGAGGAGAGACAAAGATTACCACTGCCAAATCCATAGGGAGCATCGGTATCGGATCAATTAGCTATTGAGTGTTGTTATTTCATAGACAGTCTCAAGATAGATGCACCCGACAGTGATGAGGATGAAGAAACAAAATGTGAAGTTAAGGAGATCATCTCTTATTACTCCCCTCTAGATGTCTTAAGCCACGAGTCTACACAGGTAGTGCATGAAACTGCACAAATGCATTTTCCTAGAATTAATCCTATGTCACCTAATAGTGGGGATACTTTTCATGAGGCTCAAACAAGGGATTAGAAAGGTGAAGTTGAGTTGGAACAATATTCAGTTGAATATGATTCCTCTTATGAGTTAGAGATTGAATCCATAACTTCTAGTAGCGAGAATGTCAATAGCCTTGAAGGGATATGCTTTTTAGGAAGTGAACAATTCTCCTTATGTGAAGAATTTTTTGGAGTATGGATCAACTGTTATGAGCATAAGTGGTGAAGAAGTTGATGAATTTTCCTCTCTTTGTTCCTCAAGTGATTACACTAATTTTGAAGGTTGGGAAGACCAAGGTCAAGGAATTTTCCATGATGTAGATGATGAGATGCATCCAATTATGCCCAAAATATGGAAAAACTCTTTATTTAATGAACCTACACCTAACATTGAGGATACACGGAAGGATGTTTATTAGTGTAGGAATAATCCCCTGTTTGAAGATAACCCTGGTGAGTGCCTATCGAATATTAGTAGCACATATTTTGCAGGGGATATATACAGACACCAAGGTGATAATGCATTTGAAAATGTAGGCCCTAATTTCATAATATGTCAATTGAAAGAAAAATCTAGTGGCACAAATATGGTGAGGATTGCTTGTTGAAAAAAGGTTGAATTGTTGCCAACCTATGATCTACAGTGCAATAAGGGGCAAGATAAGGAGAATAATTTTATCTTTGGTGATCAGAGGACTAATCAGGTTGAGTTTATTAATGTTCCAAGGAAAGGGGATCTTGTTGGTGAGTATGAGGCTACAGTTATTTTTTTTGCAGATACTCCTTATCTTCTGGATATGATTATGGATTTCCTCTCACCCACCAAAGACAATTCTAATAGGAGGTACATGAAAGAGATGTATGGTTTTGTTATCTCTTTTCCTAATCTTATGAAAGAATTTTTAGATGTAAGCCAAAGTGCTTATGAGGTTTTCAAATTTGATGAATAGTTTGGGTGTAATACCACATCTCATCATGATGCAGAATATGGGAGTTTTGTATTTTCAATACAATTTGATGAATCCATGATGAGAAAGGATGACTTTAGCAGTGCTATCTTAGATGTATGGGCAGTACTGATTGTAAGGGGGTTAGACACCTAGAATTGCACAACATTCATGAAAATCCACTACCGGTTGAACAAGCTAAAGTGTTTGAAAAAGGAAAAATTTACCCCTAAGGTTTGGGGGGCCATGGGCCTCCAATTTGAGGATCAAAGCCAATGGTTCATATGAGGCTTCTAAAATGAATTGCATTGTATAGTTTTGTAAATTGTGTACATAGGGTTTGGTGTGTTTGCTTTACATTGTGTCTACTTTCCTTGTTTGGGTAAGCCCCTCTTTTGGACTTCTGCCGTAGTCTACTTTAGCCGAAGATTCTGTTCTCGCCATACCCACCAGGGGTATGCATCCCCAAGCATGAGCCACTGTTAGAGCTTCTAAAATTCTAATGGATTTTGTCTCTCCATGAGTCTGGTTAGTCTCTTTGATAAACCCTCATCCTCATAGGTGAGTAGGGTTTTATTCATGAAAGCATGTAAAATTTTTAATTTTAGGTTGACCTACTCAGTCGATCATCAACCCTTTAAGTTATCTCTCAAGCCATCCAATGCGTTCGTTTGTCGGCCCCCATTGGCCCAAAGAACTAGTCATTTTCCCCACACGTCACATCTTTTACTAATGTTGGGTTTTAAATTTAGCCCCGTGACTTAAGCATTAAGCCATTAACCTCGGTGGTCACATAACCATCAGTCTGTTCATTTAATGCTAACATTATGAAATGTGCATATTTCAAGATGCAAAGGTCAGGGAAAAGATCTCAACTATATCCTGCTAGCTTGTAGGAGTTAAGAGAAAACAAGTTAAATGCAGTGAGGTTGGCGAGAAGTTGATGTATGTCCATACTAAGTGTGGGGCCCACTCCCTACTACCGTTCACATGGCACGACATGTTCAACGAGCGACTGAGATCAATCCAGTGAAACAATCTTCACCGTTCCCCGCCAGCTCACTGAATGAAAGTGAACAATGGTTAAAACCAATAAGATCAGCAAGATATCGACACTTGTCCTCACTTGCTCAGACCGTGGAGCCCACACACAGTGATGGTGTCATCTGACATGGATGAGAATGATTGGTTGAGAACACTTTAACGAAGCATCGCTGGAAATCAAGGATGGTCAAACAAAAGTTGGTTGTCCGATCATCCATCAAGGTAGAAGATCGAAAAATAGCATTTGAAGTTGGAAAAATAGCATGTGACGACCATTCCTACTCTGTGCAACCAATCCGTATTAATGGCTAACATCCTGCAGAATGATTGAGTTGATCTCAATTCGTGTGGCGACGTAAATGGTAGTAATCATGAAGGATAGTTTACAGACTCCATGCAACTGGAAATCAAATGATGCTAGTACATCTTCCAACGAGCTGCCAGTGTTACGCATGTGTGATAAACATTAAGTGTGAATGCTATCACTTCATTCGATAAATACTATAGAGGTAGTTTCTATTTGTGTCATTGTCACTTAGCAGTTGGGCGTTTTCTGATGTGAGCAATTATCAAGAGAGGAAAATGAGTGAACCAGTTAGAAAGTTTGTTCATTTGAGTTCACTAAGATTTGGCTATGACACATAAGAAGTTGCTCCCACCATGAAGGTATGTATTCTTTTGAAAGGCCCAGACTAGCGCCAAGTAGATGTAGTCGAAGACTGCAATTTCAGGGTGATGCTGCAGAAGGAACGAGGGATAGAGGAAAAGATCCAGTGCAGTCTCTTGTTGGATCAAAATGGAAAGTAAGGTATGGACGTGGCTCCTATGGATTCCAACATTCTCCCATCAACCTTACGAGCAACTCCTCAGGCAGTGGCACTGAGACCGACTCTACTTACAATCGGTATTTGGCTCTGTTGAACGATGGTTTTCCCTTTGATGAGGAGGTGATCTCTATTTTTCCATTGGTGGTTAAAACCCTTAGTGGGAAATTGGAACTATAATGAACAAAGAAAGAAAAAATAAGGAAGCTCAAGTGTCCTCCCTTCCTCTGGAAACGACAAGGAGCAGTCGTGTATATTGTGGGCATGGTGTTGGTGATGGGAAATTGAGTGTTTGTTGTGTGTGGGGTTCTAAGTTTTTGTGTTCGTGCAGTTTTTTGTGGTGGTGTTTTCCTCTTGCGTACATGGCATTTTGGTCACCTGGTTCATGATGGTGCAGATGGCGACAAGGAGAGTTTTGGTAGAAATTTGCATTTCTCTTCTCGGTCGATAGTTACATTTTGGTTTTCCCCAATTGCACCATTTTCTAAAGATTAAACATATGGGGTTTTGAAATGGGAAAAATGTAGTTGAAATGTCATTGAAATGAAATTCTATAAAAAACTGCATCAGAGCCTGAAGCTTGTCGCTTCCCTTGGGTTATAAAAGGGAAACCAAGGCTCATTTTGAAAAGACTTTGGCTAGGGTTTGGTCGAATGTATACAGATAGATAGGAATAGAATTGGTCATCTTTGAGCATTATGAATGAAATTATGCAAGTACCTTAAATTTTTTCTTAGACATGATTCAAGTACAAATAAATATATATAGTTCTGATATATTTCTCTTCTTCTGCAAGTTTGGGTGAATTTTGAATTGGAATATTAATGGTGTTTTAGTTCTACTTTGAATTTTTGTTCAAATGCATGTCTCTACTCTTTTTTTTGATTCAAGTAATCAATTAAATACTTAGATGGGGCCATGAATTTATGTTCATTTGCAAAGTATTTGATAAGTAGTGATGTATCATAAAATTTAAGCTTCATGATGCAAAGTATTGTGAGAGTAGTCTATTTTATTATTGGGTCATCTCTGTTTTACTAATTCTTGCATGTGTGACTTCATTTTTGACAATAAATATGACACTGATATGTTCCTTAATGATTTACCTAAGGGGTTAATCAAATAATCATTCAATGACCAACCTGCAACCATGGTTTAAATTCATTTAAAATTCATTGATTCAAATGTTCATGTATGTCAATTCCCATTAAGGATGTCTTCATTTTGTTGAATGGGTAGCATATTACTTAGAAACAAGAAAACTTTTTAGTAATTTTTGCATAATTATCCTTCATTCAAATGTGATCTGTGTAATGATGTGTTCAACACAGGTAAATCTTAAATGAACACATTAGGAATACCCTCCTTGGTCCCACATAGCCTAAAGTGCAAAAGATCTCAGTCATTGACTAGATCTTGTTAGTTGGAAATTCATTTCAAGAGTCTTGAGTATAGGAACTGGCTATTCCTTAGAGATGTCTTGGGTGCAGTGGAAAACACCAACACATTCTAGGCATTATCAAGTCTTCATTGGAGCATCTACTTGCATATCTTTAGATTTATGCATCAAGAGTTTGGTGAGTTGTAGCATTGCTTGTTGTTCATTCATCATTCTCTTTCCATTTCATTTCATTTTCAAGGGTTTGATTACCAAATCAGGGTTTGACCAAGGAAAACCCCTATTCACTAACCCTTAACCCTTTTTTCCCTCTTTGCATGTGTGTTTTGCAAGTCTTGTATGTAGATTTGTCAAAGAGAAAGGTGTTTAAAGGTGTCATCAATTCATCAAAGTTATTCAAGTCAACAAAGCCCTAAGAGAATCTTGGAGATCACTTACAACCCAAATTCTACAGATTTAGATTCAGATACCTATTAGGAACATAAGTGCAGATGAAGAGCTACAAATTCTTGTCCCAAAATTCTCGAAAGCTAAAGGTGGAATAAGTCACCATCAATGGAAAATTAGTCCCACTACCAGGCCTAAAAAGTATTTTCTTTATTTCTGGATACCCTTTTGGATGAAACCTGTTTTGACAAAATCTCCACAAAACAAGACTAAGTTGCCTAGCTTGGTGTAAGTGTCCCAGTTGGCTTCAACAAAAAATTCTGTAGGATTCTAGAGCCTCTCTACATCACATTCCAGTTTCCAGGTGCACCTCTTTAGTCTTTTTCATTTTTGTTATTGTTTGTTTGCATTCTTAGGTCATTTCTGCATATCACATTGTGTTTTCAAATAACTTACATTTCTTAAGTTTTGCATTAATAATCAATATATTTTATTAGTTTATTGCATCTAGAACATTACATTTATGAACATTTCATTCATACTTGCATTAGTTTTGAGTGGGGACATTGCATATTTTGGCCTACCTCTCTCCTTTTAGGTGAAAAACCCTAGAAGTGTTAGGGAGTCTTGTGGTGCCAAAATCAGTGTCCACATTTTGGTGAACCCGACTTTAGAACATTTTACTTCTGATTTCAAGAGCATTTACATCCTAGGAATAGCTTGCATCAACATTGCATTAGGTTTTGCATTGTGTTGCATTCTAGGGTTTTCAAAATTGCATTAGTGAAAAGCTCAAATAGCTTGCATTTTTGCATTGCATTTCATTGAAAATAAACAATTTTTTTTATTTTCATACTGTATCTGCATCTGCAAACCTAAAAAGCATAAAATCCAATTAAAAAATTTAGACAATTTTTTAAAAAATTACTACTTGGACTAATTCACCACCTTGGGCGACCTAGTCGAGTTGCATATTTATTACTGCATTTTCTTGAATTTAATCTATAATTTATGCATTTCTGCTTGTTGTTTTTGCATTTCTGTGTTGCTTTCTAGAATTTTAGCTATTAGCATTTTATTGCTCCTAGTTTACATCCTATTTGCATTCACCTGCATTTAGAGACCTTTATATGAGTGTTTGGTGTCCTATTGCTAATACCTTAGTGAGAAGAAGTTTGAGAATCATGTTATCCCATGATAATACACTCATTGTGGATCTTGGGTTATCTAAAGCTTCCACTCCTAGTATGGCAACTAGTACACTAGGCATGGATACTACCTTTAGCAATTCTTTTCCTTCCAATAACATGCAAGTTGATACACAGAACGATCGCATCCCACAAGACAAAATCATTAACATTCATGAGGACTTAACACATTTCCAACATCAAGTGTGTATTGAAAACATTTCAACACCATAATTCCTACCATAGAAAACATTCATCACATGCTTGAAAGTGAAGAAGGCCTAGACGTTATGAAACAAATAGTTGAGATATACCAAAAACATGTTCCTTCCACCTCTAGCACATCTCAACCAGCAAACACTGTGGCTAGCCAAGGGGGACCTCAAACTCCTCCTTCCACAATAGCCTTTATTCCTACCTATAACACTCCTCATGTCACAACAACAATGTAACAAGTTAGTAATGTGATTCCTTCCTCAACTATTCCTATTAGAATTCCTAATTCCTATGTGGCATCAAATGTTCTATCCTCTTCCACCATACCATCTATAAGAATTCTCTTCACTTTCCCTACCACTACATACACTCTATCACCACTTTCCCTTCCACCTCATACCACTTACACTGACCCTCTCATAACACAACTTTTTCAAACAGTTTCATCCATGCAAAAACAAATATCCACCATGAACCAAAATTAGAATGGACCACCCACATATTATGTTCAAAGCAACCCATTATCTTTGGAAATATTGCAAAAACTGATGCCACAAGTAATAGAGATGCCTACATTTTAGAAATATGGAGGGAAGGGAGATCCTTCTAACCATGTCAATGCCTATACCACCTTATGTAGTGACTTTGTCCTTGATGGTAAACTATTTGCAAAACTACTTCCTAGAACCTTAAAAGACACTGCCTTGGAATGGTTCTCATCCTTATCGAACAATTCAATTCATTCATTCAATGAACTAGTTGATGTATTTATAAATCATTTCCAAGTGCATATGAATCCAAAGAAGACCTTGGTCAATTTGATGAGATGTAAGCAACACGAAGAAGAAAAGATAATTGACTTTATCTCATGCTACCAATCACTTTATTCCCAAATTGATGTCAAGATTCCTGATCCACACCTTCAAAATATGTTTATAGAAAACTTGTAAACTAAACTTTAGGACAAAATCACCATGATGAAATTCCCCTCCTTTATGCACTTGTGTACTACCCTTTGCGATTATCGCAATTCAGTTAGTAGTCATGATGCAAATTCCACTTCTAGCCGAGTTGAGAAGTATGAACATGCCAACCCAAACAATTCCCAACCATTTAGAAAACAAAACAAAACAAAGGGTTCTTATAGTTCAATCCACTTCAACAACCAATTCCACCCATCAACAACCAAGTAGCAACTATTAAAACTGTGGTCCCCTATAGTTATGGAGATCTGAAAATACAATTCACACCTTTACCAGACACCCTTCATAACACAATGTCCCAACTTTTACAAAAAAAAATGATTACCTTGCTTGCCATTGAAGCACTTGAAACTACTAAGCCTTTACCTCAAAAATTTAAACACAATTCTTATTGCCATTATCATAGACAAAATAGACATGACACGAAACATTGTAAGCATCTTAAACACCTTGTACAAGACCTCATTAATTCTAGTCATCTATCCATTGTAGGTGTTAGTGATCAAGGCAATAAGTTTGTTTCCCCTCCAAATCAAAACCTACAAATCTTCACTGATCCAATGCCCAAACACAATGTTTCATTTGTCAAAGCTAGTGAAACTACAAAAATGATGCGATGAATGTTGATACAGACGATGAACATCCTAATCCCATTCCACATATTACCACTATTAATCCTATGGATTAAATGGTAGGTGCGATAGATGTTATCCCTCATAAGGGCCAACCTAATAAATCTCTTGATATTACTTTCTCCTCTAAAGATATACTTAAAAATATCCTCGATGGTCCTCTTTACATAGCCGGCCATATCTATGACAAGCCCACTAATGGGATACTAATAGATCCCACATGTGGAGAGAATGTAATCACTGAGGATTTTTTGGTATTACATGAACTTTATCGAGATGATTATGATAAACTGAAAGCATGGATAAAAAACACAATGGTTTTGCTTGCCCTACAATAGGATCGATTTTCCTTCCATTACAAATAGGACCAAAAACATTGGGTGTCACATTCTCCATCATCCTGCAGTCAGACCAGTTTCATTTGAGGCTAGGCCATCCATGGCTTCGCTCAATGAAAGTTGTCCCTTCGGTCATACACAAATGCTTAAAGTTTCCACTTGAAAATGAAATATTTACTGTTCACCATAGCGGCTTTAACCCTTTGTCTTCCAAAGGAAAATTTTCCTTAGAAGCCTTTTGGCCCAAGCCCATGGAACTTATAACACCTCACAAAGATTTCTTTTTCAGTGCTTACCAAAATTTCAAAGCAAAGAAAATAGCAGACTTGTCTCTCTGCAATAGTCCCTGTCCACTTCCGATACTCCTATCTTAAATGAAGCAATGCTTCAACCTGAACAAGAACCAAACAACCAAGCTCAACCAACACCTGAAACTTCCCCGACATTATCCAAGAGACCACAAGACACTGATAACAACTCCATCATGCCTCCTCGAATAAAACAAGTTTACAAAGAAAAGGAGAAAGTGGATGAAAAACCTTCCATGGTTCCTTATGTTCCTCCCCCTAGGAAAGACAAGAACCCTATGGTTGATCAACCTGCTCCTTCACAAACAAAACTTGACAATAAGACCAAAAGAAACAAAGGAGCTAGGGAGTGTAGGCATAGATGTCGTGTCCTTGCTTGCAAGTCACATGGAGAAGAAAATAAAGAAAATCACAATCCACACTTGACAAAAGCAATGCATGATAATTCCCCTTCTCAACCACAACTAAACAATCCAATACAATAATCACAACAAGAGGTGGACCCTTCATTGGACATTATCATTCATCCTCCTATTGTGATTAATCTGGATGATGATGAGATCGCTAAAATTGACGAAGAGATGCATAATGATTTGAACACATTATTTTCCTCTTTCATGAGGTCAAACAAAAAATCCCCTACAAAGAGTGTAGAACCTGGTGCTTACCCTAGTTTGACACTTTCTCTTCTCCCTTTGACTAGTTTCCCACCCTCGGCATATCATGAACATGATTGGGAGGTGGATGACTTGCTTAACAGTTGACTCGCATCTACCTTACTAGTCTTTCACATGTCATTTTTATTTTTCTTTCATGTGATTTCATGTGTGTAATGTGTTCCCCCATGATGTGATGTTTGATGTTCTCTCTCTTTGTGACATTCCTCTATTTGTACCTTTATTCTTCTATATGTTGTACATCACTTTCACCTTTTCTTTTTGTATTTTTTTGGTGTTTTCCTTTTGGGGATGATGCAAGGCATTGAGATATTTCATGTCTCTTTCATGTTGACCCAAAAGGAACCTTTTTCTTTTTCTTTGCCTTTTATTTTATCTTTTCTTGTGTTTTCCTTTTGGGGATGACGCAAGGCATTGGGACATTTGTGTCTCCTTCATGTTGACCCAAAAGATTTTCCATTTTCTTTCACCTTTTCATTTTCATTTTGCTTGTGTTTTCCTTTTGGGGACAATGCAAAGCGTCGAGACATCCTATGTCTCTTCCATGTTGACCCAAATGATTCTTTCTTTTTCATTGTTTTCATTCTCTTTGTGTCATTCTTCTAGTTCTATGTATTTGGGGAATGATGACAATTCTGAGCTCCTCACAAAAAATTGCAGCAAAGAACATACTAACCCCAAATCCATAAATCCCTTATATGTTTGGTGTTTTCATTTTGGGGGCAACTCCTTTCTTTTTTTTTTCTTTCTTTCTTTCACGTGACGTAGCCTTACTTGGAAACATGACTTGGCATAGGGGCTTTCCACGTTGGCTCTCATTTCTTCTTTCTTATTTGCATTTTTCATTTGCTACTTTAAAGTAATTTATCACAGTACGGTGTGCAACAATTCCTTTAAAGTGGGGGCATACATTGACATTATTCATTTGCATTTTTCTTTTACTTGGTTCTTAGTGCAGCCTTCTTGTTTCATATAGTGCATTTTGTTGCTTTGTGGATGACATTGGGTGTAATGTCCTTCATGAGCATGATCTATCTTAGCATATTACATTCCTCTTAGTGGCCTAATGTGACACACTACATCCCCTAATTTGTGAATTTTCCATCCTTTGATTGGTCATCTCTTGGATACATTAGACACAATGTTCCCTAAGCTAAGACCTCGCATGAACTAAGAAAGACTCCTTTGAACATCATTTTCCATGTTGCATTTTGCATTTGTTATATGGCCACCTTGCATAACACAGTTTGCATGCCTGTGGTGCCATCACGTTTATTCATGAGCTCCAAGCATACAAAGTTTTTCTTGTCTCATGAAGCTCAAAAAGTTATTTTCTTGTGTGGCACCTTATTAAAGTTATTAGGAGGTATAACTTTGGTATGGTTGAGTGGGAAGCCCATTCTGAGGCACGACTTTCCCCATAGCCACCTATGTGTGTGTGAGTGCATACCAGCCATGAGTGTATATTTCTCACCTTTTGGGCCTTCTCATCTGGTGGACAACCATGAGTTCCATTGACTTAGAGTGAGTATGTGTTTTCCAGACAAATAGATCTAAACCACAACAGGATGGACAAATAATTGAATCTTGACCCGACTCTCTTTTCTTTCTCCTTCTCTCTTTCATTCTTTTTCATCATTTTCATGTGTGTTCCTTTTTGCTAATGTTTGGTTTGCCATGGGATCTTGATCCTAGGGGCTTGATCACCCCTCTTGATTTTTTTTATCTCATCTTACCAACATGGGTGCATTTGGATCCCTCTTGATATGCATGTTGGGCTACTTTAGTGTGAGTTTGAAGCAAGTTCATCCTCTCACTAAAGTGGGGGCTAAATGTGTCGCAAAAAAATGTATCTTTAGACATTTTTACGCTCATTTGAGTCTTTCTTATGGATGTTGGCCTAGTTTTTCCTAGATTTAATGTTGTAATGTGATCAACACATTCACATTAGGTCTTGGACCCTTGTGAATCATTAACAATTCTATGATGTCTTGTAAAAGTGTTGTGAAGTGTTGTAACCCACTTTCACACTTTTCTAGGACCTTTTTATTATAGTTCACCTAAATAACCTCTTTTTATCACTTACCAAGCCTTTTTTCAAAGTGTTGTAACAAAATTTCATGCTTTTCTAGGCTTGTCATCAATAATTTGACCCTTTTTTATGATTAAATGACCCCTTAATACACTTTCTGGCCCTACTTAAGTGTGTTTTAGAGAATAATCCCATTAAACATCATTAAACACACTTTAATTCTTGACACCCATTAAAATTTCCCTAGTGGGACCAAGCTGCCACCTTCGGCGACTTAGTCCCACTAGGCACAAAAATCAAAATTATTTTAAATTTCTGGCAGGATATTATTCTTTTGACCTTGAGGTCGGCCTGTGATGTGGTATCTTCGAGAAGTTTTGTAAAATCAAGTATAAATAAAGGGTTTTCCTCTCATTTTCACCCCCAATTCATTCATACATTAGCATACATATATTCATTCACTCATTAATCATCCTCAAGCATTCTAGGCATTATCAAGTCTTCATTGCAGCATCTACTTGCATATCTTCAGATTTCTACATAAAGGGTTTGGTGAGTTGTAGCATTGCATGTTGTTCATTCATCATTCTCTTTCCATTTCATTTCATTTTCAAGGGTTTGATTACCAAATCAGGGTTTGACCAAGGCAAACCCCTATTCACTAACCCTTAACCCTTTTTCCCCTCTTTGCATGTGTGTTTTGTAGGTCTTGTATGAAAATTTGTCAAGGAGAAAGGTGTTAAAAGGTGTCATCAATTCATCAGCCATTCAAGTCAAAAAATCCCTAAGAGAAGCTTGGAGATCACTTACAACTCAAATTCTGTAGATTTAGATTTGGATACCTATTAAGAACAAAAGTGCAGACCGAGAGCTACATATTCTTATCCTAAAATTCCAGAAAGCTGAAGGTGGACTAAGTTGCCATCAATGGTGAATTAGTCCCACTACCAAGCCTGAAAATTATTTTCTGTACTTCTGGATACCCTTTTCGCTGAAACCTGTTTCGTCATAAATTCCCTGAAACATGACTAAGTCGCCCAACTTGGCGTAAGTGTCCTAGTTGGCTTCAACAAAAAAATTTGTAGGATTCCAGAGCCTCTTTGCATCACATTCCAGTTTTTAGGTGCACCTCTTTAGTCTCTTTCATTTCTATTATTGTTTGTTTGCTTTCTTAGGTCATTTTTGCACATCACATTGTGTTTTCAAACAGCTTATATTTCTTAAGTTTTGCATTTATAATCAATATCTTTTATCAATTTATTGCATCTAGAACATTACATTTAAGAATATTTCATTCATACTTGCATTAGTTTTGAGTGGGGACATTGTACATTTTTGCCTACCTCTCTCCTTTTAGATGAAAAACCCTAGAAGTGTTAGGGAGTCTTGTGGTGCCAAAATCAGTGTCCACAATACTTGTTATCCCTCGTTGCACAATATGTAATTATTTCACTATAAAGTTGGATATATTGTTTGTTATGTTACCCACTGTGAATAGATTTTTAGAATATTTTAAAAAAAAATTGTATGGTTTTTACAGACTATATTTTTTACCCAAATTGTTGTTCTAGATAGAAAAATAGTGATATGAATTGTAGTCAAAATCGCTCTCATGTGCTTTATAACCTTATCAAACATTTTCTAGGTTTTGTTGCCGGTCTCTTCACCTTTCCAAAACATATTGAACTTAAAATTTAGATAATGGAAATAAAATTTATGACTATGTAAATGTTGTCATGTTTCATTGTGTTCAACAAATTGAAAATTAGCTTTGAGCATTGCAGTGGGATTATTGAGTGAACTGCACATTCTTATGATTTAGATGTTATTAATACTTAACATTTCTTTCTTTACAAGTAATCAGCTTGAAGTGAACAACCATGTATAATTTGTGGCTTAAATAGGATTGTTGGATTATAAGAATTACATGTCTTCCACTTATGACATCTACTTAAATAGATGTTAGTATTCTATGATGTTTAGTCCACCATTATTAACAACTGTAATGAATCTACTCATTAGCAACCTTCTGCGATTAGCTATTTCTAGTAAATTTTTTTTAAATGTTGTACAAAGATGTTGAAATTCTTCTTGTTACCATGATTTTAATGGAACGTGTGTTGAATGGTTAAATATTTAGTGATGAAGTCTTTTGATACCCCATTTACCTCTAGAATATCTTGTAGTTCTTCGTTATCATTAAATTTTGAAGTATTTTTGTTCTACCTTCCCTCTTCTAAACTTACATATATTGAAAGGAAATGTTGTTTACTTATACATTTGAAGGCATTGTTCCATTTAAATTTCATAGAACTAATTATTGTGTTGCTTAAATTGTGGATTGCTAAATTCTTTCTAGACTTCTTCTAATGTAAAATAAAAATAGTAAATTACACAACTTTTGTATATTTGAAAGGAGAGATGTGAAAGTAGCTACTTGCATAATGGGGTGACTCTCAAAACATTGAAGGTATATTGTAAGGCCAAATTATAGGATTCAAGTAATGATCATTCTTCCTTGGGGAATTTGTTGGATTTTCTTAAAATGGCTAGTTTATAGTGAGGATGGAAGTGAGTTTATTTTTCTATTGACTTGGCTGCTACATGATAATAGTTGTATAATAAAATCATTTCTACACCTAGAATTTTGATACATGGTTATATATAAGTTAACATATGATGATTGTATCATCTAGTTGCCTTGAAAATTTGGGAAAAAAAACTAGTTAACTAGGTTGCAGAAAAAAATGCTCTCACACGTTTTAGAAACTTGACAAATGCTTTCTGGGTTTTGTCGTTGGTTTCTCCACCTTTCTAGATCAAATAGAATTTTAAAATTTGGTTTAGTATTATGAGAGTTATCATTGTTTTAACTTTGTCTTTTTCACTGCGATCAACAAATTGAAAATTGTAAGGTGTTGATATGAGTGAATTATTGTCAAATTTTTTGTAAGAGAATTGAACCTGATTAAGGTACATTACTATTGGCCATCAAAGTATGTGCTAATTTAAGCCCAAGTTGACAGACTACGGTTCCTCTGCGCAAATGTTACGTAGGCAAGGCCGTCAAAGATGAGCCCCCGAGGAATAGGTCTGGCCCCTAGGAATTGTCTTGTCATTACCACTTTGAGTTATTATTGATATTGTATAGCATGTGACTTGATTGCATCTTCAAAGTATACATGTGTTAGTAGGATTAACTAAATATTTCACATTGATGTGATTTCCTTGTCTCCTTCTAAAACCCAACCATGATTGTATTAGCCATTTAGTTATCTAACCAAATATTATAATCTTTAGTTGGTCAAATTTTGTTATGCATTTTAGAAAATGTGTACTTTGAAAACAAAATTTTGTGAGTTAGTCATGTGTTGTGGTCGAAATTTGAAATTTGTGTTTTGTCCTTAATTGTAATTTGATAGAAAATTTTGAGCATTACAATGGTAGTAGAGGGAATGATAACTAAAGAGGTTTGGGTGCCATCAGGTTGGGTATATGTCTAGGAGCTATGAAATAAGAAATGAAAGAAGATTGGATATGAGGTAAGGAGGAATGGAATAAGGATTGTAATTATACATGAGAATGGATGAAGGTATTTAATGAATTGTATGTATAGGCATTGGGTATATGTCCTAGGAGCTATGAAATAAGAAATGAACTTGAACATTGGATATGAGGTAAGGAGTGGAATAAGGACTGTAATTATGCATGAGAATGGATGATATTTAATGAATTGTATGTATAGGAATGAAATGAAGAATGGATTAAGGTTTGGTTATGGTGGTAGCACTAATGGGATTATAAATGACAATAGACAAATGAGAAGTAAGAAAAATGGGTGAAGAAGATATTGTTAAGTAGGAATGGTAATGGGTATAGAAAATTTTATATAGATGTGAAAAATATTGTGAGATGTGGGTATGTTGATAGGAGTATAATAAGGAGGTAGATCATATTGGGGATAAAATTTAGAATAAAGAACGAGGGAGAGGAATGCATGGCTTGGATGGAGGAGGGGTGACAAATGCATTTATTAAAGATTTATTAGTGACAACCTTCGAGCTAATTGGTTCTAATATCTCTAATACAAATGGTTTATTGATGAAAAAATTATGGATTGTTTCCACTATTTTTATAAGAGTTTTAACATTAACTAAGCTAGAAATCTCATGTCCAATATATTATTGGGCTACATGTTTTTTCATGATCATATTCTTCATTTTAATTATTAATGATAATACAAACCACTTTGCTTACATTAACATCATTGGAGACACCATTTTCAATGGATTGAGCCATATGAGGATTCAAATGAGAAACCCTTTGTAATAGTGGATGAGACATGACATCTAGTAGCTCTTAAAAACTTAAAAATGAGCATATATGATCTAAGGGATGATAAATAAAGTTATTCAATATTCACATCTAAAACAAATAGGCAATGCAAAACCAAAGGCCACAACAAGGGTAAAAGATAAGATATGTAAATATGCCACTAAATCCGATGCAAGAGCATCTGGGTTGAATATGTTATCCATGTGTATCAAACAAAAAAGATTTGCAATTGTTTATTTTAGTTTTGGTTTTTTTCTCACCTCGCACAACATTGGCAGCACTTGGTGTGATCGATTTTTGAATTCAAATTAATTTGGTTTTAATGGCCTATTTAGCAAAGTTGATCAACATTTTTGTCATCGATTGACAAAATGTCATGATATATGTTCTGAATTGTGCATTTTATAGTGTAAAATCATTTGGATTTAGTTGTGTAACAAATTTTATGAAGGTGACCATGACAATGGAATAACATGTCTACACACTCATACTTTTGTACATGATTACTTTGAAAGAATGTTTGAATTTTGGAAAATCAAGGGAGGTAAAATGGGTCGCACACCAAAATGATACCACAACTATTATTAAAATAAATATTTTAAAATATGATATTGTTGGAGGGTGTGGGATGAGAAGTCAGTGCTAATTTTAAAAGAAAACATCATGTGAAATGGGATGGTAGAAGCTAAAAAGATGATTAACTTCCAATAATGGTGTCGATTCAAATTGAAGAATTTTCAAACTTTTTTTTAACATTGAACAATATGCAAGTGAAATGAAATGCTGATGAAAGGGTAAAGGAAAGGAAACAAAGTAAAAAGAAGGTTGTGTAGAAGTGTGGGACATCCAAGAAAGGGAAAAACTGTTATGAAAAATAAAAACAAATTGAAAAAGATATAAGTAGAAAATTAGTCTCAGAAATAAGAATAGACATATAGAGCCATAACGAAAAACATAACAACAATTTTAACGTGGTTCACCATCAAAAGCTACATCCACATGAAGCAGGGGTTCTCTCTGTATTAATTTTGTTCAAGTACATTTTTAGCAGCTCTATATCATCCAATATATTTTTACATCTATTATCAATCTACAAGAAAGAGCATCTTGGAGATAGCCCAATGAAAGAAAATGAGAGGTCATCAAAAGAAGACAAATCACCAAAAAGTGACAGTTATAGTAGATGAAGCGATTGGGCTTCACAATATCAATAATCTCCCACTTGAAGTCTAATCAATGCCACAAGGGAGCTACTAAGAGATATCCCCTATTTTAGGCTTATTGTCACACCTGGACAATGCCGAGAGAAGTCGTACATAACTCAAACTTCTCCCGTGGGACAATATTCATCAATGCATCTATCGGGTTCACTTTCGTATCAATTTTCTCCACTTGCAACTTACCTTCTTCAAGTACATGTTGAATAAAATGATATCAAAGTTCTATATGCTTGGTTCTATTATGAAAAGTAGAGTTCTTTGCCAAGTGAATAGTCATATTGCTATCACAAAACAAAGTGAAAACATATTTCTTACACCATAATTCTCACAATAATTGTTGTAACCATATCATTTCCTTTGCTCCTTCGGTGAGAGTAATGTATTCAGCCTCGGTAGAGGAGAATGCAACCACCTGTCACAATCATGAAACCCAGCTAATTGTAGCCCTGAAAAATATAAACACATAACCTATAGTAGACCTCCATTTGTCCAAATCTCCAACCATATCCGAATCAACGTAACCTCGTAGCTGAGCATCCTTTCCTCCAAAACACAAAACATGATCGAAAGTATCTTTCAGGTACTGTAATATCCACTGTACTACCTACCAATGATATTTACCTTGATTACTCATAAATCTGCTCACAACTCCCACTACATGAGCAATATCCAGACGAGTACAAACCATGGCATACATGAGACTCCCAGTTGTTGATGAATACGAAAGACCCTTCATGTGTTCTTGATTCTCTTGAGTTTTTGGACATAGTGTTGATGATAAGCAAAAGTGATAAGCCAATGGAGTACTAACAGACTTGGCATTTTCATATTGAACCTATCCAAGACTTTGGCAATATTTTTTTCTTGAGACAATCTAATTTCTCTCTGCTGTCTATCCTTGATTATTGTAATCCCAAAAATCCTCTTCACTACCGCTAAATATTTCATAGAAAAATGTTGGGCCAAATGTTGCTTCAATTCACAAACTATCCTCATGCTAGTGCTAGTAACTAACATGTCATTAACATAAAGTAATAGAAAAAAAAACTCACCATTAGCAAGATTCTTGTAGTAGACACATGGGTTAGATTCATAATGAGTAAACTAATGCTCAGTCATGAAGCTATTGAATTTGAGGTACCACTGCCTCGAGGCTTGCTTGAGCCCATACAAACTTCGCTTCAATCTACAATATAAATGCTCCTAACCCTGTTTAGAGAAACCTTGAGGCTACTCCATATACAACTCTTCTTCAATATCCCCATGAAGAAATGCGGTTTTTATGTCAAATTGCTCAAGCTCAAGATTCCATACGTCTTCCATGCCCAAAACTACTTGAATTGTTGTCATCTTGACAACTGGTGAGAAAATTTAATTAAAATCAATCCCCTTTTTCTGATCAAAACCTTTCACAACCAATATGGACCTATAGCATTTACTACCTCCATCTTCTTTCAATTGATATACCCATTTATTCTTGAGTGGTTTTTGATTTGGTGGAAGGGTAACCAAATCCCATGTATCATTTTCTATCAAGGACTCCATTTCATCTTGCATGGCCTCCATCCATTTCATTGAATTTTCATCTTTGCAAGCCTCTTTAAAAGTTACAAGCTCTAATTGATTGGAGAGCAATAATTGATAATCTTCAATTTTTTTCGAAGGCCTCTTCTTTCGGGTAGACCTCCTTAATTGAGGAGCTTGTTATTGCAAGTTTGTGTCCATATTTAATCTCTATAATTGATGTTGAATATCATCTATATCAAACTACAAATTTCCCCTTTCCTGTACATTTCCTCCCATGGTCGACCTCTAGTTTGGACTATTATGAGCAAAAACACCACAACTAAATACTTCCAAATTACTTGCCCTTGTTGAATTATGAACTTGCTGCAAATTTAAGTTTGACAAAGGTTGCGATGAAATGTCTTGAGGTTGCATTAAAAATAGTGAAGACTACATTTGAACATTTGGAGGCTATGCACAAGTATGATGAGGGGTGCCAATGCTAGATGGTTGTGCACAAACATTTGGAGGTTGGGCATTCACTGTTGAAGGCTACACATTAGCATATAATGGTTGCACATTACCTTGTGAGGGCTGCACATTACCACATAAAGGCTATGTTGAAGTTGTAGGAGGCTGTGTATGAACATTGAGAGGGTGCATTGAAAATTTTAAAAGGGTTGTGAATTGCCATGTGACTTGCCATTGTCAAAAATATCCACCTGTATATGTTCATTTGATGAAGTCTTTTGTTTTTGTAGAGTAGGGAATACATTCTCATTGAATACCACATCCCAATTGTGGGTAAAATTTTTTTTGGATCCCAAATTTTGAAACCAAATTGTTCCTCACCATAATCGATGAATATACACCTTTTTGATTTGGGATCTAATTTTGTTTGTTGCTCTTTTGGAACATGAGCAAAGGATTCATAGCAAAACACTCATAGATGATTATAAGAAATTCATTTCCTAGGCCATCTCTCCTCCAGAATATCAAAATCCAATCAAGATGAAGGACATTGATTGATCAAATAGATTGTTGTATTACAAGCCTCTACCCAAAATTCTTTCCCCAATCCAGCATTAGAGAGCATACACTGAGTTCTCTCAAGAATCATTCGATTCAACCTCTTAGGTACACCATTTTCCTAAGAGGTGAAAGGAACTACCTTAATCTTGCATATGTCATTATTTGCACAAAAGGCATCAAATCCAGAGAGAAAAAACTCTCCCCCATTATCTGTTTTAAGACATTTGATTTTGTGCCCAATATGATTTTCAACAAAGGCCTTAAAAGTTTTAAACTTTGAATTTTTTTTTTATTTTTTACTCATCATATAAATCCATACTTTTCTAGTACAATCATCAAGAAAAGTAACAAAGTAATTAGCACCTCCAATGGAGGTTACCTCTGTTGAACCAAAACAATCTGAGTGCACAAGCTCCAATGGTGTAGATTGACCAGTCTTCAAGAAGTTGGTCCGTCTTTGTTTTCCATAGAGGCAATGCTCACATAACTCCAAATCAACGGATTTGAGGCTTGGAAGTTGATCCCTTTGAAGCATAACTTCAAGTCCCTTTTTGCTCATATGTCCAAGCCTCTTATGCCAAAGCTCCAAACCATTGTCCACAACTTCCATTGCAGCTGCCACTTCACCATGGCACTTTAAAACATAAAGGTTACCCAATTTGTTTCTTTTTTCAATTACCAATACACCCTTGGTTACCTTCCAAGTATCTAAGGAAAATTTAACATTGCACCCTTGAGCATAAAGTTGACTTACTAAAATTAAATTTATTTTTAGCATGGGAACATGTCTTACATCCCTCAAAATCCATTTGTTTCCATTTTTCAATTGTAACATGACATCACTTTTTCCTATTATTTCACATTCTTTATTATCACCAAGAAAAACTCTATCGAGGGTGATCCCACAATACTGGTTTACAATTTTTGGCCAAACTGGACACTAAACTGATTTTTTCTAACTAAATCTTCACTTTCAGGCACTTATAGCGGCTAAACCGTGAGGAATTTGAAGATGATGTAAAATAGTGATTTGTGAAATTTTGTCTATAAATTTTAAATCTATTTTTTTCAAAAATTTTGGAATCAGATTGCACTTCTTTTTCCATCTCCTTTGAAAACTAGTTTTTTCAGTAAACACCATTTCTAAGGAGTGATGCTCACCGTATACAACATAAATTTTTTTTCCATGAAGGATAAAATTCTATATTTTTTTAATTTGGATTTGCAACTATGATATCTACTGCTTCCAATTGGTTTTGTATTGTTTTATTGAATATTTTTTCCTTAATCAAGTTTCAAAGTCAAACCAATTACAATTTAGACATAGGTGGACCGTATACAACATAACTTTTTTTGTATATATCAAAATTCAATATTTTTTGTTGGATCAAGGACTTCAATATCTAGTGCACTCATATTTTTCAATTTTTTTGATAATCTACTATTTTTCCACATGTACAGAACATAGAGCTTGACTTTTGGTGAAAAACCTATGTTTAATCAAACTAAAAAAACAAATACATAATAAAACCAAAACATATTAAGATTATATATTCGTTGGATAGCTCATTCCGAGGACTGCCATCATCCAGTTGGGTCTATGGAATCTCCTCCATTTTCATATTCAACTCGAGCTTCAAAGGGAAAAATTATGGAGTTTTTTGGTTGCAAAGGGGGAGAAGGGGGGAAAAGGGGGGTTCGAGCGAACCCGGTTCGATTGAACCCCCCTTGGAGGTTCGCTCAAACTAGGGTTCAAATGAATCCCCTTTCCACAACCCTTTCCTTTTCTTTTTTTCCTAGGAAATGTGGGACCCAACATTTAATGGGTTTGCTTGAAGGGGGCTTCTAGCAAACCCCCTTTGGATTCGTTCGAACCGGATGTTCGTTTAAACCCCCAAAAACTAATTTTTTTTGTATGGGGGAATTTTTTGCAACTTTTCCTTCCTCATTGGAATTGTAAACCAATTTTGTGTGTTTACTCACGAACAAATACCTTCTTGGTAGTTTGTGAAAACCTCTCGGCATGGAGTAGCATGAAAAGAGGCACTAGAATTGAGCATCCATGAGGCTGTAGTGGTGTCACTAGCTAATAGAACTAAAACATGACCATATTTATCATATGTAGTGTTTACTTCATTGTTTCTTACCTTTTCTTGTTCCTTTTTGTAATTCCAACAATTCCTTTTTGTGTGACCCAATTTTCCACAAAACTAATTTAATCACCATTTCTACCTGTTGGGAGCCTTGCAACATAAGCATGAAGTATAGATGGTTTGTGTTGGTTGTTCCTATGTTGTCATTGATTTCAACATGGCGATAACTATATGGGGGGTGATCCCACAATAGTGGTTTACAATTTTTGGCCAAACTGGACACTGAAATTATTTTTTAAAACTAAATCTTCACATTCAGGCACCTATAGCGGCTAAACCGTGAAGAATTTGAAGATGATGAAAACTAGAGTCTCGTCACATTTTGTCTGTGGTTTCTAAAAATATTTTTTTCAAAATTTTTGGAATCAAATTGCACTTTTTTCCATCTCCCACGAAAACTTTTTTTTTTAAAAACATTTTTAAAAAGTGACGCACACCATATAACGTACAACTTTTTTTCCATGAAGGATAAAATTCTAATTCTTTTGAATTTAGATTTGTAACTCTAATATCTAGTGCTTCCACTTGGTTAGACAATTTTTTATTGATTTTTTTTCTTTAATCAAGTTTCGATGTCAAACCAATTACAATTCAGACATAGCGCGACCGTATAACGCATAACTTTTTTTTGTATATATCAAAATTCAATTTTTTTTTTGTTGGATCAAGGATTTCAATATCTGGTGCACTCATATTTTTCAATTTTTTGTTTTGATAATCTGCTATTTTTCCACATGTGCAGAATAGAGACCTTCATTTTCAATGAAAAACCTATGTTTAATAAAACTAAAGAAACAAATACATAATAAAACCAAAACATATTAAAATTATATTCATTGGATAGCTCGTTTTGAGGACTACTTGATTGAAGTTGGGTTTGTGAAGATTCCTCCATTTTCATCCTCAACTCGAGCTTCGAAGTGCCAAAATTTAAGTTTTTGTGTCTCGGGAAGGGGATGAGGAATAAAGGGGGTTCGAGCGAACCCCTAGGAGTTCATTTGAATCAAGATTCATTCGAACCCGCCTTCTATAAGGGGTTTTGATGGATTTTTTGGTGGGAAAGTATTAGGAGGGTTCGCTCGAACCTAGGTTCTAGTGAACCCCTAATGGGTTCGGTTGAACCAATAGGTTCGTACGAACCCCTAAAATCAATTTTTTTTCCATGCATTCATTTTTTGTGAGTTTTCCTTCCTCACTTCAATTGTAAACCACTATTGTGGATTCACCTTGGGAAGAAGACTTGGTTTACCGAAAGTTGGTCTCTACGAATTATACCCTTTTGTGATGGATCAGTGTGTTGGTATTTGAGTCTAGAATTCACCTTAAGATCTGATATGACTCTAATATATTAACCATGTTTTCTTGACTCATTTAAACAACTATATCCTAGATCTTGAGATGTCTTTTGTTGTGAGAAGAAAGTTATCTTTGACAGAGTTTAACTTTGCATTCTACTGTTGTTCTAAGCGTGGCATACTATGTGGGAGACTCCACATTCTACTAAGGTGAACATTCTTATGCTGTGGTTTTGTTGATAGTATCTATGTTGGTAGTATGATGAGAAATTAATGTGTTCTCAGATTTAGAAGGTGTTTGCTCTTTTTAAGACATTAAAAGGGGATTGATTTCAATGAAAATTTCTCACCAGTTGTCAAGATGACAACAATTCGAGTAGTTTTGGGCATGGAAGTTGTATGGAATCTTGAGCTTGAGCAACTTGACATAAAAACCGCATTTCTTCATTGGGATATTGAAGAAGAGTTTGTTGGAGTTAAAATGACACTGTGAGGGGGGGGGGTGAATCAATGTCTTAATAGATTTGACCAATTTTCAAAAATTCAAAAACATAGCTCATATTTGATCTCAATATTACTCTGATTAATGCATTCATGAGTTGAATGTAATCATTCATAAACAGAATTGAGAAAGGTAATAATCCCAACAGTGAATTGAAACAACAACATAGTAAAGCAGTGAGAACTCAAAAGAACAAAGAGACACAAGATTTTGCCGAGTGGAAAACCCTCCCAGTGGGGTATAAAAACCACTCCTAAAATGCCTTGCAGGCTTAACTTTTAATCAATTGTTCACAATGCCTTATAGGCTGATTTTTGAGCACCTACTCAAGGAGCACCAACCCCTCATTTAGAGATATCTATCTCAAGAAGCACCAACCCCTCAAATTATATTTCTGAACAATAATCATGTCTCAAAGGATCTCTCTATTTTTAATTAAGCTCATAACTCTCTGTTTTCTTGTCTACAGAATACCCTAAGGATTCAATAATTAAATCCTTAAAATATTACATAGAAAAGAATATTACAATGTATCTCTGCATCTTTGTTTTTGAAATTTTTTAATACAGAGTATTTCAATACATTTTTGATCCAACCAAAGAACAATATTCTAGAATTACAACTAGAGAACCTACACTATTTTCAACACAGGTTTTTATACATTTCAAGTATGTTTGTCATGAAGAAATCTTCAAAATGCTTTTTTCACAAGAATCTGAAACTCTCTTGCTAATTTTAGAATATGAAGCTGAATAATGATAATTTGTAGATGATGGTAAAAAATTAAGAGTAACGCTTGTCCAGAGAGCTTTAATTTCTGCGTTGAATCAAGAGATTTTCAAATTGTAATTGATAGATTTTCATCAAAACCACAACTGCCCACCAATTGAGAACCATAACCTCCCAATTCTCAGAGAATATTTTGCCATGTAACCGTTCTGAGATTCGATGCCAACCAATGATGTCGACCTACAACTATACTTAGAAATTCCCATGTTGGCTACAATGTTTGAGTCTTCATTAATCATTCGCTGAGACAACCCTGTAAGTATGCCGAAGGCAATTATAACGCTGTCAGTCACCCTGTGTTCTTTGCATTTCGCTAAGACCTCAGTGATGTCGGGAAGACCTCTCGCAGACCACATTATGTTACACCGAAAGCCCTTTTATCTCTTATGAGTCGCTGTGACATTCTACTGTCGGGGAGACGTTTTGTAGATAATGCTTTGTTTTACCGAAAGTCATCCTTTCATCCAGTGTCGCTGAGACAATTTATAATCGGGGTGAGGTCCCGTTGAATTCATTGAGTCATACCGAAACACCCCACGATACATACTTGATCGTCGAGACATTACCAACCTCTCACCGAAAGCCATTCATTAGACTTTGTCGGCAAGACTTGACGGGTTCGCTGAGACTTTACATCGAAACTCATGAGTCTTACCGAAAAGTATCATCATCAGCGGTCAGCAAGACACAACAGTTCTCTCACTGAAATGTAACCTTCATTCTCATGTGGGTCATCGTGACAAATTGTTATCAGGGAGACCTTATGTAGATTTTATTAAGTTTCACCGAAAGACTTTATCCATTCTGAGTCGCTGAAACAAAAATACACTCTTGCCGAGATGTATCCTTCATCCGCCTTCACTAAGATAATGCATAGTCGAGGTGACTTCTTGTAGAGCATCCTGTGTCTTACCGAAAGCCCACGTGATCATTCCTGTTCACCGAGACAATACAATGCCTATGCAGACAAGGTCCATTTGTATTCCATTGGTGAGACCCACAGGGTTCACTATGATATTATATTGATGCCGCCACTCTTGCCGATGTGTTCCCATTCAACCTCCGATCATTGAGACATAACAATCTCGCTGTGACTTCATACTGACGGTATAACTCCTACCGATAAGGATCACCCTCTGTCGCTGAAACAAAGGAGAAGTCTTGCCAAAAGCTGCCTGTGAAACTCCATGTGTAATGTTGGCGAGACCGAAGGTCACTCGCCAAGACCTCACTTCGATAACCCTAACTCTTACCGATGTATCTTCCCGCCATCAGTTGGTGTGACAATGTACAATCGCTATGACTTCACACCAAAAGCAATATGTCTAGCCGAAGTGAATCTTTAATGTGCCTGTCGGTCGATGTAACAAGTCAAAGTCGCCAAGACACAATGCCGATGAAGGATCACTTACGCCGATGAACCACCTCATGTATAAGTCAGTGAGACCCGACTCATTCGGAAAGACCTCTCCCCGGTGAAAAATACTCATGTCGATAGACCTTTCCACTGTCGCCAAGACCACGTGAATGTCATGCTGATAGATACCCAAAGATGAATTTTTTCATCAAGGACAAACCAATCAGAACACAACTGAGAACCAACAAAGTTGTATATGGAGTAGCCTCAAGGTTTCTCTAAATAGGGTTAGGAGCATTTATATTATAGATTGAAGAAGAGTTTGTATGGGCTCAAGCAAGCTCTGAGGTAGTGGTACCTCAAATTCAATAGCTTCATGACTGAGCATCAGTTTACTCATTGTAAATCTAACCCATGTGTTTACTACAAGAAGCTTGCTAATGGTGAGTTTTTTCTTCTATTAATTTATGTTGATGACATGTTAGTTACTAGCACTAGCATGAGGATAGTTTGTGAATTGAAGCAACATTTGCCCCAACATTTTTCTATGAAATATTTAGGGACAGTGAAGAGGATTCTTGGGATGACAATAATCAAGGATAGACAGTAGAGAGAAATTAGATTGTCTCAAGAAAAATATATTGCCAAAGTCTTGGATAGGTTCAATATGAAAATGCCAAGTCTGTTAGTACTCCATTGGCTTATCACTTTCGCTTATCATCA
Organism: Sequoia sempervirens; assembly: GCA_007258455.2. Classification (NCBI taxonomy): domain Eukaryota; kingdom Viridiplantae; phylum Streptophyta; class Pinopsida; order Cupressales; family Cupressaceae; genus Sequoia; species Sequoia sempervirens. Next base: position 51,214 of record VDFB02258062.1, on the reverse strand, counting down.
ACACTATGTCCAAAAAATTAAGAGAATCAAGAACACATGAAGGGTGTTTCGTATTCATCAACAACTGGGAGTCTCATGTATGCCATGGTTTGTACCTGTCCAGATATTGCTCATGTAGTGGGAGTTGTGAGTAGATTTATGAGTAATCAAGGTAAATATCATTGGTAGATAGTATAGTGGATATTACAGTATTTGAAAGGTACTTCCAATCATGTTTTGTGCTTTGGAGGAAAGTATGCTTAGTTGCGAGGTTATGTTGATTTGGATATGGTTGGAGATTTGGACAAATGAAGGTCTACTACATGTTATGTGTTTACATTTGTCAGGGCTATAATTAGCTGGGTTTCATGATTGTGACAAGTGGTTGCATTCTCCTCTACCGCGATTGAATACATTACTCTCACCGAAGGAGCAAAGGAAATGATATGGTTACAATAGTTAGGGTGGCAACATTGGGTAATGGTACATGGAGTCAACTAGTGTGTCAAAAGCTATTGAAAGCTTATTGTCCCACTGTTTTTATGTTGTTCCACCTTTGCTAATGTGTTACCCATTACTTGCTATCCAATAGTTCAAATGGTCAATAGGGACAAAGGGTGTGTAGAGGGATTATGCCTTGGTTTCTATGAAATCCTTAGGGGAAGTGGGTTAGGATAGTCAAGTTTTGTTGAACCTTTTCCTTCCTCTGCATCAACTCTAAAACACAAAGGTTACCCAATTTGTTTCCTTTTGCAATTACCAATACACCCTTGGTTACCTTCCAAGTATCTAAAGAAAATTTGGCATTGCACCCTTGAGCATAAAGCCGACTTATTGAAATTAAATTTCTTTTCAGCATGTGAACATGTCTCACATCCCTCAATATCCATTTGTTTTCATTTTTTAGTTGTAACATGACATCACCTTTGCTTATTATTTCACATTCTTTATTATCACCAAGAAAAAATCTATGGAAATTACCTTCTTGGTAGTTTGCGAAAGCCTCCGACATGGAGTAGCATGAAAAGAGGCACTGGAATCGAGCACCCACGAAGCTACAGTGGTATCACTCGCTGATAGAAATAAAACACCATCATCTTTATCATATGCAGTGTTTACTTCATTGTTGCTTACCTTTTCTTGTGCCTTTTTGTATTTCCAACAATTCTTTTTTGTGTGACCTAGTTTGCCACAATACCAATAATCACCATTTCTACCCCTGAACTTTGATCTTGGTGCAGATTTGGACCTTCTTCTGTGATTATTTTTGCCTTTGTCTTGACCCCTTCCTCTATTGCCAGTTCTTACAATAGTCAAGGCATTGTTGGATGATGATTCTTGATTTTTTCTCCTCATGTCTTCACTGAGAAGAGTGGCTGCTATGTCATCAAATTTTAATTTACTCTTTGCAACCACAAAAGTACTAACTGCCATCACCACTCCTTCCCAGCTATTCGGTAAATAACATAATAATAAAATTGCTTTAATTTTATCATCCAAATTTATACCCACCGAAATCAATTGAGTGACCAAAGTATTAAATTCATTTAGGTGATTGGACATGATCCCACCTTTCATTTTTAAATTGTATAACTTCTTCATGATAAAAACCTTGTTTGATGTAGATGCCATCTCGTACATGTCTGAGAGTTTATCCCATAGCTCTTTTGAAGTCTTCTCAGCTAAAACATTGAATAGAATGTTGTTGGACAACGAAAGAAAAATAGTGACCCTTGTTTTCTTATCCAATTTCTCCCACTCTTTGTCAGACATTGAACCTTTTCCTTTGGCTTTCCCTTCTAGAGCGAATGAGAGATCCTACTTAATCAGCAGGGATTCCATTTGAATTTTCCATAACCCGAAGCTCTACCCTAAAAAATTCTCAATTTTCCACTTATTTGCTTTGTCCATAATTCTTCACCGATTTCCAAAACAGCTACCGAGCTTTTTCGTCGAGCTTCTTAACCAGCTCTGATACCAATTGTTATGAAAAATAAAAGCAGATTGAAAAAGATATGTAGAAAATTAGTCTCGGAAATAAGAACGGAGATACAAAACCATAAAGAAAAATAGAACAGTTTTAACGGAGTTCACCATCAAAGGCTACATCGACATGAAGCAGGGGTTCTCTCTGTATTAATTCTGTTCAAGTACATTTTCAACAGCTCTATATCATCCAATATATTTTTACATCTACTATCAACCTACAAGAAAGAGCATCTTGGAGATAGCCCAACAAAAAAAAAATGAGAGGTCATCAAAAGAAGACAGAGCACCAAGAAGCGACGGTTACAATAGATGAAGCGATTGTGCTTCACAATATCAACAAAAACAGAGGGCTACAAAGAGAGTAGAGGTGCATAGGAGGAAAAAGAAGAGGAATGTTGGCAACGCCAAGGAAGGTAGCATGGACATGAGGAGGTGTGGGCCTGTGTGAGTGCTGGGTAGAGTGGAAACAGAGGACAACGGGCGCTAAGGCTGTGATGAAAACAATTAAAATCTGCATTTAAAATGTTAAGTTGCAGACTGGAAAAAGGGATAATAGTAGGTTGAAGAAATTGAGAATAAAATTGAATGCAAAAAACTCTTGTTGGGAAATAAATGCATATAGCATTACGATGTATTAATTTCATTTGAGAACATACGTGAATGTAAATACATTTTGTTTTGGAAACGCGGTGCCTGTAGCATTCAATGCATTAAAAATTTATGTTTGATTTATGGAATTCGTGAAAAGTCAACTTCTTTGAATGACAAACGGAGTTTTATTTCAAGGATATCATGAGGGTTGGTTTGTTCTACGTCAAAATCCTAAATAAATATCTAGCAATGAAGCACAATTATGAAAGATAAATTATACACTATTCAGTTTTAAAAATATGAAAAAGCAATAAAAAATATAGTTATGAAACCTTAATAGAAGGATAAACCCTTAGGAAAAACCTTAGGCTGGTGTAAGAATGGACGGCTTCACTAAAGTGTAAGGGAACAAAATCATTTTTACATAAATCTAGGTTAATCAAATATAAATAATAATTATACAATTAACCTAGATTTAATTGAAGAGTTAGGTTGATATATTATATATCATATTTAGAAATTGAATGCAGATGAATAGGGTACTTACTTTGGGAACACTGACGAACAATTAATGTCAATGCTATGCATGATCTAGTCACTAATGTGCATAAATGAATGCCCCTGGTGTGCTAAATGTATCACATTTTAAATAGTCCCAAGAATCTATGAATTGGATTCAAGCCCCTTGGGATCAAACTTGAGCATCATGGGAATGACCTATTGCATTAAAATGATCTCAAATTCATGGATTGACCTAACATTGTCTAGACTTTTGAAACTTGATTCATTGTAGTCTCTAGAATTTGATTGCCTATAACAAAAGTAGTATTTAAAAATACTTTAGAGGAATTTGTTGGATTGCAAGGATCATATTCATGTAGGTCAACTAACTTTTTGAATCAACTTTATGACTTTAAGTAAATAATTGCAAACATCATGCATAAACTTGTGGATGGCATGATGCAAATATTGATTACTTCTAAGTTCCCAAGTCAATTTAAAAAAAAATGAGTTACCCTTTTTTTCTATAGATGTTCTCTTAAATTTCAATGTGGATTAACTGCACAACTGAATGTCTTTAAATACTATGACATTGCAACTAGTTGCACAAGCATGTACCAAGCTGGCTCACAGTGACTAATGAAAGGGGACAAAAAAAATAGAACTAGAATTTAAAAGTTTAAATTTGGGGTCTCAATCGTATGCCACTCTAGATGGATCTCACTATGAAAAGGGAAGATCTTGAGGAAATAAATAATTATATGAGAGAGTATGCTAATAAAATGGTGAACATATTAGATTTGGTACAAACTAGTAAAAGCATCAATAAGTACTATTAGATGACCTTGATAGACACAAATATAAATAGTAATATCTACCAAGCATTGCACATTTAAATTTTTTGTAAAATATATTTTTTATAATGCTTAACTAACAAGACTATTTATATATGTACTTATTGACCATCTAATATAACCAATAATTTTTTCTACAAATTTTTAACAATATCATGAATATTTTTTGATATATACATAAGATTTTTTTATAATGCTTAACTAACAAGACTATCTATATATGTACTTATTGACCATCTAATATAACCAATAAATACTTTTACTATTTTTTAACAATATCATGAATATTTTTTGATAAATATATACATAAGATCTTTAATTATATATTGAGGTTTCCATTCATTTAGGAGCCCTCAAAGAAAGAAAATTAAAGATTGGCATGTAGAGATCAACTTAACAAAATTTTCACCATTTAAACACAAAAGCATTAAAATTAGCACTTGCACCAAGAGGAGATGCAAGGGATATGCCAATCGAAAAATATATGTATAGTAGGGTGCCCCTATGAATGGTAGGGCTCAAAGATTGGGGGATTGGGCGTCGCGACATCAACGAAAGATTCTATCCACCATGAATTGCTATTCCCTTTGATCTTCGGGTCACTCTCAAGCAAAATTTTAGAAATATTTGTATTACATATTTTCTTGTATCAAATTGAAGACAAGATTTGTAAAAATATAAATATTGAGGAATTTGAGTGAACGAACTTTGTTGTCGTGCACCATCCCACAACTCAATATATTTATGCACACCACATAGTGGACATCATACAATCCTCTTCCTCAACTACAAGAGTGAAATGTCAACCATCTAGAGGAATACAAGAACCACCCAAACATAAATGAATGACATAACTATATCTAATAGGAATGGATGAGCAGTAATCAACTCTATGAAGGAAAAGATGAGACATGATAGAAATAAACCTTCATATAAAAACATATCCCTATATTTACTTTACTTTGTCATAAGCATATCAAGGATAGAAGGATGATATGAATGGAATATAATAATATATCAAATTTTGAAATGTATGCTTGAACATCATCTAAGACACAATATCTAAAAGGAGCCATTATGTAGAATGTATTAGTGGGGGGTTTGATAAAAGTTGTATATCACCATGTGTAAACTATACAAAACTTAATGAGTATAATAAGCATGAACAAACTATAGGAAATCTAAAATGAGTGATACAATTAGAATAATATCATATCTAAAATGACATAAAAAAAAAACAAGTTATAAACACTAAAGAATGACCTTAGGGTGGTGTATGATAATAAAAAAATGTAAAGGAAAATAAATTTTTCCTTATGGTTAACTTGGCTTGATTAAGTAAATGGAATCTATTGAGAATATATCAACCTACATTTACTAAAATATAGTTGGGATTATATTTAATAATTTACAATAGGTAAATTAGGAAACTAAATCAAGGATAAGACATCACTTACCTCTATGAAAACAACGAAGATCCTTGATATTAGATTTGAATATGTTTGAGAAATATGATCTCTCTATCAAATGAGTGCCTTTGAATCTATGTTAGATGAGATCCATACTCGATAAGAAAAAAAAATTAGAAGTCTTGAAAAAAGTTGTGGTCATAAACTAGTCCTTTGAATCTAGATTCATCCCTATGCACAATGAAAAATTTCTCTTATGCTCATCTAATAGATCTCTATCTACTTTGATACTTTTCATAATTTGAGGGTTCGTGGTATTTAAAAATACCATGGAAGGGTTGTCATTTTGTCACAACCAGAAAAGTTCTTTGAGCTCAATAATTGAAAGTGTACAAGATCTAAAGATAGCATGCAAGAGCTCTAAAATGATGTATGTAGATTTTTTGCTCTTTTTAAGACACTAAATTGAAATGTGACTATTAATTACTCCTTCAATGCTTTGGAATGTAAGAGAACATGTGAAATATTCAATATATAAAATGTAGGTAAATGTATGGATAGGTATAATAAATAAATATTAGATGAGAATGTGGCCCAAATGTGAAAGAGGTAAGTACCAGGTGTATAGGAATGCGTATATGTAAATGGATAGAGATTAGGGGAAAGAATCCAACTATCTCGAGATAAATGTATAAATAGGTATAATAAATAAATATTAGATGAGAATGTGGCCCAAATGTGAAAGAGGTAAGTACCAAGTGTATAGGAATGCGTATATGTAAATGGATAGAGATATATAGAGACTAGGGGAAAGAATCCAACTATCTCGAGATAAATGTATAAATAGGTATAATAAATAAATAATACATGAGAATGTGTGTCTAAATGTGAAAGAGGTAAGTACCAAGTGTATAGGAATGTGTGTATGTAGATGAATAGAGACCAAGAGAAGGAATCCAACTTCGACAAGATTGCATGACTTATTAATATATATATCAAAACTCTTCCTAACACAAAATTAACTTTAAAAAAATTGAATACTCCAAATTTTACCATTACAGTTCTATAATAGTATAATTTCAAAAAGTAATTTTAAATTTATAAAATCATTTGTAGTCCATTTTTTCTTAATAATTTGTAAAAGTTAGACTTCATAATTTTTTTTTTTTTTGTGGACAATGCTTATCTTCCTCCCATAAACAGCCTCCAAACCTGCGACTATGTATCATACTACCTGAGTTGCGATGATTAACATTTATGCATGACTCCCACGTATGCCTCAGTAGTATGCTCCACGTTAGCCATTATTCCCTTGTTCTCATCGCCATGCAGTATGTTGAGTGGAAGCTGGCTCCAGAAATCTTTCATTCTATTGTTTGTTAATTATGAATAGATTGAAGCAGCAGCTGTAGGGAGACTAATGTGGGGCGTCTAGGGGGTTGAACCCTCGACTGCTCTGGCGGATGGCGAGGTTATGGTAAAAGGTTTCATTTCTATTAATGATGCGCCGAGGTATTGTCAATGCATTCCACAGGAATGGCGCGAGGGTATATTTATACAACATTTTCCAGAATCTGCATTGCTACGTATACTAACTACTGTTGTCTCAAATCTTCAGTTAAGTCACATTTTTTAATAGAAGCAAAGAAGGCTCAGATTTCCTGTCAAAATTTTGTATGGGACGCAGTACTTGCACGGCAAGCATCTGCACCTTACATTGTCCCTGAAATGTAGTGGAACATAGGTTTTATGTTCTGTGTCTCCTTGCGTCTTTCCTGACAACTTTGTTTATACCTGGCAACTCTTGGCAAGGATTCACAGAGCTAAGGACTTGCAGATCCCTTCTTTGCAAAGTAATATGGAATTTCAATGAATCGTAAATACAAATATCTATAGTAATCACAATAGCTACCTGCCAGAATATAAATTAAGCATAAATGCATCTGTTAAGTGGCTTAAATTTAATATTTATTGCGAGTTTGCATACATTCAAATTTCAAACAATGTCTAATCTTACAAATTAATTATATTTTCACATCTTTAGATGAATCCTACAAACTATTTCTGCACATTTTAAAGATTTTCTTACAACATTCTATTTCTCAACTTAATTAGCTGTTTCATATCCACACCTATTGCAGATGTGATGAAGGATTAAAAATGTTTCATTTTCCCTCAGAGCTGAGAAAGGCAGAGCAAGAAGTACAAACTCAAGTTAATAGTTGCATTGAGGAAGCCCTGAAACTCGGCAAGGACTTTGGAGTGTCAAATGAATGGAATGGAGGGAAGTTGCAAAAATTAAAACAGTGAGAAGCTCAGAGTGACTTGGAGAATGAAAAAATTGGAGAAAAAAGGATTTTTGAGAATAGCTATACAGTATTTTTGATAATAGATATATAGTATTTACTATCTCTAGTAGTTAAACTTTAATGGATATGGAGTGATGGAGGATTAATCATTCCCTCTTATGATTTATAAAACTATTCTTTCGTGCATTCTTTTTGTATGCTTTTTCAGGTTTACAGAGGAAAGATAATTTAAAAAAGGCCAAAGAAATTACTCCACCATGCTTGCTCTATGCATGTCCTTTCAGGTTTACAGTTGCAAAGAAAATTTGCAAAGGGCTACTGAACTGCAGAGGACAAGCAGAGTAACATGAGGCTGTGACCATCTACTAGAAGGCAATCTGGAGATTAATTGATAGAATTTCTTCGGGCATTACTCAAGTTCATGCTTGTCCCGCAGAAATCATTTATTATTGTAATTTACACATACGAGGGACCATAATTTTTTGTTTGTTTTTTGCAACATCATGTGCTGTAGAAAAAAGAAAAGAAAAAAAAGGAACTTTACTATCCAACTTCATAACAAACAAAAAAAGTCAGCAGATACACAAAAAATAGAATCGGAGATCGAATGTCTAGTCATCGATAAAAACAATTAAGCAAGTAAAAGATGGGAGCAATTCAGATCATTTACAGAAGATAAAATGGAAATTTCTCAAGATGAATAAAGATGATCAAAAGCTGCTGCTGGACAAAGAAGGCCAAGCAAGCAAATAATAAACTGCAAGATTAATATTACGGAAGCCTACCAGAACAAAAATTGTTTTGAGATAAGAAGAACCAATACTGATCTCCTTGTTGCTGCTGTAATCTATTTATAACAAACAAAAAAGTAAATCTTAAAATATCGGATTTTTCAGGTGGAGATAAGTGAATTTTACAATAATAAGGCAAATTCTTCCAGTAAACCAGATTATGCCTGCACTGGAACCCTTCTTTGGCAAAATTACTCTAAATGCAGATCTCCAATCGAATTGGATTGGATTTCCTTCTTTGGCATAATTTGACGATGCTTTTTACAACTCTAGGCAACTTTATTTGTAGTTGCACAATGTCGGTTAAGCATGTTGTGGGTGCACAGGGCGGTGAAGGTAAAAAGATAAGATAAGGATAAAAACACCATGCGTGGAATGTGACAGCTGCAGCAAACAAACGGTGGAGATAAGAATGAAACAAAATCAGATCATAGTGCGCTCAGTCGGTGTGGGAGAGTCAAAATTTGTTTTCAGGCGTGTTTCCAGTTTCCGGCGTGAGACAACATTCAGGCATCAGACAACATTCATTGAATTTTACAGATCTTGAAATCACCCGAAACACCTTGGATTTTTAAATCAGGGAGGCGCTGCGGTCATTGTCCAACAAGGAAGTAGGCAAAATTCATGGTTCAAAAAGAAAACACACCTTGTGTGCATTTGATTTGGTTTTTGAAGGTTTTTGGCCTAATTTCAGTGCCTAAGATCTCATATTATCGTCTTACTGTAAAAGACTGGTTCATTGCAATGGCCAGTGATGGGGCATTTATTGTAATTAATTCCATGTTAATTCATTGGGGTCATTTGGTTATAATTTTGAATACAGTCAACCGAAAGGGGAGATCCATGTATAGATGCAGTTTATCTCCAACCCTTCGAACATATACTAAAATCACTCAGAATCCCAAGAAAAATAATTAAGAGCATAATCAAGCTCAAATCAATGCAGAATGTCACCAATACCAATTTTATACTCACAAAAATATTGTTGTGATACTACTGTTCTTAGGCAATAGTGCTGAGAAAATAAAGGGGAAATTTTAAGAACATTTTTTTTTGAACAAAAGAATAAATTTCAGACATTGCAGGGGTTTGATCAGTGAACTAATTAGGATATATATATACACTCAGAGAAATAATACATTACAAATCCCCAAGAACTTAACAGTTAACCTCATAAAAGCTTCTTGCTCTCTTTTTGAAGTGCAAAAAAATCAATTATAGGCAGTTGCAAAATATTTATGGCTAGAAACTGGCAGCTACAGAGGTAATAGCTACAGGAATTACTTCATCACATGACTTACACCATGAAAAATACCATTGCAGTGGCAGTCAGTATTTCAGAGGATAAATGCCCTGAAGATCAAGAGGCAAATAGCCCCACATTGGGACGTCAAAATATTGTATGATAGTGTGAAAGGCCACTCAGAAAGTGCAGAAGTAGTATAATTATCTACATAACTGAAGCATCTAGAGAGGTCTCAATCCTCTAGAAGCTTTGCTGATTGTCTTGCAGTGGCTAATGATGAAGAGTGGTCTAAATCTTGAATCTCAGATTTCTAAAGCATCAGTTCCATTGTTCATAGCTGAAATATATTGAGTTTGGATTGCCAGGGGATCAGGGAAGAGCGGGCTGCATGCAATGTTTTTCCAAGTTTCGCAAACAAGAGCGAGCTTGTAGTGTTGATAGAAGAGTGGGCTGCATACAATGCTTTTCCAACGTTTACAAACAAGAGCGAGGTTGAAGTGTGAGGTTAATGGCACCCTCAGCAAACACTCTCTGCCAATGTCATCTGGAAGACCTGGAATTATCTCCATTGCCATTGTCTTTCCCTCTGCAATTCTGTGGCTAAACATATTGGGCGCACCCTTGTGCTTTTAAATAGTAGTTGAATTTACTTCATTTTGCTTTTTTTTTATTGGAATAAGAAGAATTAAATTAAAAGAAATCAGAAATTACATGAAACTACAGCAGATAGCTGTCAGTATACTATAGCTGTTAGTTGAATTTTATTATTGCTTTTCTTAATTTATTTTATTTTATGCTTACGCCGGAGGCGTATCCACTATGAAATGAAGCAAACAGATTTGCTACATCTACGGCTGAAGCCATCCCGGAGACGATTCTGAACACCCCGACCGTTCATCGTTCTCCACCGAGAGACTTGGATACGATCTAATACGTGCCCCCTTGCGTCAATTTCAGTAGATATTTACGCCTTGCATCAATTTCAGTAGATATCTCAGTGGGCCCATCCCTCCTAATACCGACCTTGAAGGTGCGTGGACTAAACTGCAGGCCCATGCCCAGAAACCTCGATATGCCTGTCCTTGTAGAGTGTTCGGGAAGGCTTTCCATGGTAGGGCATGTTGTCAAGAGAATCTGTCTGGGGCGTCAGAATTTGGGAACTATCTGAAAATGCCATGGCTATATTCCAAGTTTGGTGTTAATTGTCATATATCTCAATAGCTTTGTTTTTCCCACGGGCAATGCCAGTGTTCAAGAAATGCGGTCAATTTTTGTTTCCTAGAGGTGAAACTGACAAATTTCTACAAACTCTAAATCAACGAAACCCTAGAATCATTAGATATTGTTGGAGCCTCCACTTAATCTGTTTGCACCTCTGTCTCTTTGACCTCTATTTCCTCAACAAATGATGACAACACCATATCTCCAAATTCCATAGTTAGAAAAAGATGCAGAGGTCAAACGCTCAAATGCTCAATGCTCATTTGACAAAGCCAACACCAACTTTGAAATGAAATCCTTGCAAATTGAGGCCCTTGACTGAGGAGCTCCATTCAAACCCATGCCATACTCTCCCAAGATTGTTATAATAAACCTTTAACACAGCTTTATTAGAGAGGAAAAGATAGTGTCCATCCAACTTACTTGTCTCAAACTCTACCCTTCCATTGAGGATCATGGCTAGAATTCTTCTTCCTCGCCATTAAATTGAAAAGCCACCATAAAACAAGCAACCAAAATCCCCATACCATTGTCAACCACAAACATAATCTTAACAGATACAACCACCTCATCTTAAGTAATAAAATTGATCAATGCAGCTTGGACAGGGCAATAAGAGGATTTAAATCATCCCATGAACCATCGAACACCAAAACTGCATAATGCAGTTTTAATCCTTCAATAAACTCCTGTCAATATTTTGAAAAAGAAGGCATGATGCCCCATAAGAAAAAAATTAGAGAGATAAACTAGCGTACGTTGTGTAAATCTTGGGTTTTCTACAAGTGCTAGACATAAGCTATTAGATGAGTAAAGTTTCAATATTTTCCTTCAAAATGGATGTGATAAAATTCTCCTGTGATATTGATATGTATGAGATAAACTAGCATACATTTTGTGTAAATCTTTTATGCAAGTGCAAGACACAAGCTATTAGATGAGTAAAGTTATTATCCCTTGATATTGATATGTATGTAATAGATCTCATGACATGTTTTCATGCAACTATTAAATATATTTTGATGACTTTCTTTTCTGAGATATGCACAAAAGGTCTTATAACTATGTGAAGCTTTACAGGGTTGTCTATTAAATGCTATTTATTCTAAGTTCTCATAACTGTGCAAAGATGATATTGTGAACGCTTAAGAAACTGAATTATAGCTGACAATCTTTTTTTTTGTTTGGTAGGTGCCAAGGAATGTTTCTACAGGGGAACTGAAGAATATATTCATGCAATTTTTTTTTTCTCAATGCTCATTTGGTAGTGTGATTTGATTGGCTTTTTCTCCTTGTCTTCGAATCCTTCTCACCAATAGTACTTATAGGGTGCAATAGGCGGAAAAGAAAGCAATAATGTTAATTTTTTTACAGGAAGGTGTGTGGACTAAACTGCAGGCCCCCATGCCCAGAAACCTCGATATGCATGTCCTTGTAGAGTGTCTGAGAAGGATTTTCATGGTAGGGCATGTTGTCAAGAGAAATCTGTTTGGGAGTGTCAGAATTTGGGAGCTATCTGAAAATGCCATGGCCTGGAAAGAATTTATCAGAATGAAGGACAAGGTATTCGAGGAATTGTACACAGATAAGGGTGGTGAATTGTATCAGTGTCTTTCTTATGTTTTTAGTCTAATCACTGTAATTGTCTTTTCTTTTAAATATGTATATGATTTTCTTGAGAATAACAAGATGGATTTCCATTATTTGAGTTTTTAATTGTATTTGTGTCTTTAACAAATATGATTTTTTTTATTTGTAAGAACAAGGTTGAGATCTTTAAATTTCAAGAACAAAATTTTTATTGTCAATCATGAAGCTCTTGTCATTCTGTGATTGGGAGATACCCTCAGATGGACGATTTATTTGTACTTATCCTGATTAGTAGACCAATTTTGAAATGTTACACAATACTTGCCTGATTGAACTAATGAAAGGTAGATAGATGATACCTGCTTATGAAGGTATTAATACATAATTATGCCAACAACCACCTGCTAGAAATATGTTTTTAGTGTTTAGCTATTTTTTTAATTAGATGGCTGGGAGCAATTTTGGAAAAAACTTTCATCTGCATGCCTTAGTTGTACATAAATTCAACTTAAGCAGTCAGTTATATGATTAGTTGCCAATTTGCCAATTCAAAATACTACACATTGGTCTTATTGGTCTTTTCTGTTTCGAATAGGGTAATGATATAAAAAAAAAAAAATGTAATAAAGATTTGCATATTCAAGATCTGCTTTCAAATTCACAACACCAGGTACTTTCTATCTTCAGATTTAGGATTTCATTTCCACATAGCAGGCAGATTGCTCAGGAAATAGATCATTCTGTTAACTGCTTAGTCTTGAGTAAAGTTGGGAGATGCAATGATAGAAGGATTTTGTAAATTTGTAGAATATAATGTACGCATATTTGACATAAGAAGATTATACTGATAATTTTACACTTCCTTTTGGGAGAATAGGGTGAAAACAACTGCATTGATTAATGTCAATGCAAGAAAATTAAATCTTGTCAAACTTTCAAATGGATGACAAATTCTCCCCTTTTTAGCATTATTTTCAGATAATTTTTTTTTCTTCTGTAGATTGTTACAAAAGTTGAGATTTATCTATGTGGACAAATTTTATATAGTTACTGAACAGCAAGTGCCTGTACCTTGAATGCCCTAAGGCACTCTTGTTTTGTGTTCAGACAGTCTTTAAATTATTTGTAGCTTATGGTTTACCGTCTACCTATGCAAACAACTATTGCAATTAATTATACTAAAATAAATCTTTTCTAAGCTTTTCATTTAGCTTTTGTTAGGAACTCATGGTCACTAATAGTAACATACAATTTTATGAAACCAATTTATTTACTCCCACCCAACCAAGTTATAGTTCCATATCTAAGTTAAGCAAATCTGGTTGTGGAGTACCTAGTAACTAAGTAAGTTTCACACGCACATTCCCCAGAAACAAATTGAGATGCAGCTTGATATCGAGTTCAAGCTCGAAGGGAAGATCCCAGTACAGAGACAAAGGTACTTCTAACATCTTAAAACTTTGAGACATTGTGCATGTGATCTCTGTAAAATCTAGATATTGAGTACCTTTAAAATCCACATATGTGTACCTTGGTGAAGTTTATATGTTTCAGAGAGTATTCTTGGATACGAGAAGTTTTGCAAAGTATCTTAGTTGGGGGATGTCAAAAAGCAATGCCTAATTTGATTATTCTGGATTCCAACAAAGAAATAAATAAGAGATTTAGAGGGTATGCAAAACATGTCAGTAGGGTTCTGAAAAAGGGGTTTCCATGATTAAAGAAAACTATAGGTTTAGGAAGCATAGAGTTGCGAGAAAAATAAGGGTTGAAGTTCATATTATAGGAAGCATAGCATTGAATTGCAAATATCAACATTCACATGTATACGCTTTCAAAAGAGTTGAAGTTCATATTATAGGCTTTAGAAATTTCCAAGCAGATGCAATTTTTCAGGTTTAAAGCCACATTTTGCAACCTTTTCTAGCATCCTCCCTGCCCATGCCAAAATGGGAGCTTTCGAATAGGGTATGGACACCCATTGAAGCATAAAGAATAGAGGAAATTTACTAGATATTTAGTCGAAACTGCCCTAGTAGACATGCATGCAAAAAATGGAAGCATTAACAAGGCATGTGAACTGTTAGACATAATACCTGAAAGAGATGCCATTTCATGGATTGCAATGATTTCTAGGCTAACTTCCATATTCCTTCACCAGTATCCTCCCTACTTGTGCCAAAATGGGAGCTTTGGATCAGACTATAGAGTCATTGACATAATGCTCTGGTAAACATGTCTGCAAAATGTGGAATCATAGAAAAGGCACGTGAATTGTTTGACAAAATGCCTCAAATAGAGGTTATCTCATGGAATGCAATGATTGCAGGATCTACACAAAATGGATTTTTTGAAAAATATTTGTATCTTTAACTTCTATAACAGACGAACTTTATCCCAGCCTGTTGAATCACATGAGCCACGAGCTCTTCCACCATAGACTTCCCATCTCCAAACAAAAACTTCACAAGCTCATCTCTGTGAAGCTTCACGCAAGTGTGCGATTCATCTTGCCTTTGTCAAACTCTCATTTCTTGAAATCTCTATTGAAAAAGGCTCTTTCTTGTCTGAAGATCCCCAAGCGATAGCCTTGAGACTCTGCTCCATCATCTCCTATCATACATTGCAGTCTTGATCCTTTCAACAAATGAAAGATGAAGGTGGTCACAAATGGGTCTACTAGCTTCTCCGAAAATGTCACAACCATCTTGAAAGATAGGACTGTGGAGAGACCTCATCGGGTGCTCATTTCCTATTTGAAGCATGTGTCTTGCAAGAGCAGTCTGCACAACACCTATACTCTCTTAGAATCTACGTGGCATGAAGCAAAGACTAAAGGGCTACCAACGTACGATTATTGTTATTGCTGTTATCAATCATGCCAATTGTAATTAATGCATTATGCTCAATAATGTGTTCATTAGAGATTTTTAATGTCTTATACTCGACAATGTCATCATTAGAGATTTTTTTAGTAATGATTGGTCACAAAAGTTTTATTTTATACAACTAATATTAACTGAGGTCCTTTACACATCGGATAATATTGGTGAGATATTTCATAATGATTTTTTGCTTTTATGATATATAAATAAACAAGGGGTTCAGGTTTAGGTGTTAATCGATTTATTATTATAATATCATATTTTATTTACAAATAATAAAAGTTAGATTTTCAATTTATAGAGTAATGTATTATAAGAATTGTATATTATAATTTTAAATACATATAATAAGACAAATTGAATATGCAGTGTATCCATAGCTAATTCAATGGAAGTCACTTTGAAATTACACCATACAATTATTCGGCATAACCCATTGCACACCTAAAGTGCAATAGCTCTAGTTTTTTCAAATTATGTTTTCTAAATATAAATTTGTCTAATTTAAAAAATAATATTTATAATATTTTTTCTTTTTATTACTCTGTCCCTCCTCACCTGGGCTACTACAAAATCATGCAACAACATCTTCACCACACAAAACGCCTGACTACTGCCTCAAACCCATCTTTAACATAGTCAACGATTAATGCAACATAATGAGCTGATTAATCAATTACAAAACTGCCCCACCACTGATTTGTCCATCTCCATGGCCGATGGAGCTGCCAAAAGGAGTGATGCACAGAGCTTGTTTAACATTATATGTATTTTTTTTATAAAGAGGATGTAATACATATTTTAGGATACGGATGGTAGTAGCAGAACAAAATAGACATTACAAAAAAATAATAAAGAAGTAAACATACAATGTGTTCATTCTATCTTCTTCGAATTGAAGTAAACATACAATGTGTTCATTCCATCTTGTTCAAGTTATATAGATAATGTCAGTAATATATAGAGAACACCTTTGGCATGTTTTGCATACTCCAAAATATATACAATTTTGTTTGAATTAAATACAAATTGTTTGGAATATATTCTATGAAAAGAATTGATGTATGTGTAAAGTAAGATGGCATAGTCCTCTAAATAGACCATCCTCTAAATAGACCATGATGTTCTTGATGCAAGTTGCAAGTATTTGGCCCTAGTTTGTTGTAGTGTATGGAATGCAATGGGAAAATGCATAGATAAATGAATGGATGAATGCGAGGCATGCAAATGATGGTAGGGATTATAATTTGGATTGCAGATGGGCATTTGGAGAACAGTTGATGGCTTAGATAACGGTGGGTACGGTGAATGATATTGACCCATGTCAAGAAATATACCATAAGCAAGTGTTAAGTCTACACTAATTGTTGACCAAGATCAAAATGAATTGGAATATGGATGGCGATTGGTGAATGTGGAATTGATAGATTGTTCATGGGTGAACATATTTATCATGGATAAGATGGATCAAGTGTTGGATATAATATGGATGGGGTGAGATGCTTCTACCTGATTTGATACATGTAGATGTTTGATTATACACATGACACCTTTTTTTTCCATACAAAACTAATACAAAGCTGCACATTTGACCTAAAATGGAATTTTTATTTTTTTGTTGTTTGTTGAAGTTAGCCTAATCTAGATGCACACATCGCGATAGGGAGGTAGCAGAGTCCTTATGATAAAGAGTTGTTGTCATCACACGGTTAATGCGAGATTTGGATATTGTGGATTCCAAAGTTTATGGTGGTGTACATTGAGAGATATGAGATGTAGATTGTTTGGTTGACAGTTTGGAAAAAAAAAAATCCAAACTTAGGAGATGAGCAGTTGCAGGTGGAATTGGCGATTCGGTTGGGACAAAAAATTTCATATATCTTGTAAGTCACTCTTGAAGCTTTCTTGTGCACTGTTAGACTTTTTTTATGGATGAACTTCCCTTTTTGATTTTTTCCCCATAGTTTCTTTGACTAATAGAGGTTGATAGGGATGATTTTGTTTTGTATTTTTTGGTATCCATTTGAATTTTATTTGTTCATTTTTCTTCAATGATTATTTGACCTCATTCATTTGTTCCTTTCTTTGATAAACCTTGTGCTCATGTGGTTGGACACAGTTTGTGGATGGGATGATGCATGAATGTTGATTGAAGTTATATATAGTTGTAGCATTGATAGCGGTTCTTATCATAAGGACTCTACATTCTCCCCATGCTGGTGTTTGCATTAGACAAAGTTCCCTCTACTGTTTAAGAGTTATCTCTATTCCTTAATTTCTAGAAAATGAACAAGTTGGGCAAGATTGCAAATCTATGTAACAGTAGAAGACTCTTGCTCATTGATAATGATGTTTAGAGTGGAAGACCCTTGTTTTTGTAGAACATCTACGTGTACATTTAGGAGTAAGCATCTCATGGGTAGATGGAGGAGGAGGTGGTATATATGGCTATATCATCTTCATTTACGCTAGCTTTTAAGGATTGGAGAATTATCATTAGATCATGGTAGTATATTTGGTGGTATGGATTCTTGATCTTGATACTACATGGTGTTGTCTTCAATATGCTTTGGTTCATGTTCTTGACATGGATCAATTTGAAAGGATGGGTTGTTTGCAAAGGGTTTTCCAATGTAAGTAGTAGGCATGGGAATTGGCTCAATTTTCTTTTGATTTTGAAGTGGATTTGGATCATTGAAATGGCCATTGCTAGAATTTGGTGGGAGGTTTTAATCATACGTTGGGATAAAATATTCAGATTGAAGCAACCGTTGCATTAGTATATGATTCTGGAACATCCACTTGCATGTGATCATAAATGTGGTGTAAACATAGAAACAATAATATGTTTTATATGAATATGGTGAAGAGAAAATTTAAACAAATACATTTTTTTTGAGAGAATGGTGTGTTTATGTATGTGTACTTGTTCTCATCATAACGAGAGAAGACGTAACCGAAGCTCTTCTTTTTTCTTGATAGTTGTGTATGGATTGTTCTTCATTCTTGAGTATCGATCAAAGGAAAACGATGGTTCAATCCTAAGTCTGTGTATTGATTTAACTCTAGATATAGCTGTAAAAATCAGTCCCTATCCTTTTCTTTTTACCTATATCGACTGTTTCTCTTTCAATTGTCAATCCTTAGGATTTGTGTATTGTAATTGCCCATGCCATGCATAGTGGTAACTGTCTGTGAGCACCAAGGGATATAGGTGATATTGGAATAGTTGTTGAAGCATGTACATTCAAAGGTGGGCCTTTGTAAGTATCAAATTTTATTACTACATATAATGGTAAGTCTGATGGTTTAGATCTTTTTGTGTATACAATATCTAAAACCTCTCCAAGAGAACCATTTACAAGGCCTACCTAAGTCCATAGGTTCATAGTTAGCATGATGTGTTGGCCTCTACATTGCAGGAGTTCATGGGGTAGCTAGTCAAAATCACTTTCGATGTTTGATTTTGTGCTTGTTTTTATTGCAATACTGAGTGCAATAGGAAGATTTAACAGGTGTATCATTTTTTTGTTATGTGTTCCAGCTAAGTCATTGGTCAGAAATAGGTGCATTGCTAGGTCAAAAGACTTGTTTTCATTGTTTGATAGCATTGTGTTTGTGTGACTCATTAGTAGCTCCCAATCTTGTTCATTTGGTTCTGCATTACGAATGTTTTGTAGAGTTCTTCGTAAGTCAACTTGAGCTTGAGTGTCCCCATCTTTTCAAAATATTTGTTCTAATGTGACAATAATAGTGAATTGTTCCCATATAGATTTCGCATCTACATGGGATGCATATATAGGTTTGTCCATAACAGGGGGTAGTTGTGCAAAGTTGCCTACAAGAATGATGGATCGTCCACCGAAGCACAGGTGTTGTTGGTAGGGGAAAGCCTCATGTAGCCTAGTATCAATTTTCAAGAGTAATTTTGGGCCTATAAAGCTCATCTCATCAATTAGGAGTTATTTTATGTGTCCCATGTTTTGTTGAAACATTGCAAGCAATTTCCCCTTCAATGGTTGCATTTCCTTGATTGGAATCTTCAAGGCTGAATGTATGGTGGAGGCATGTATGTTGAATGTTGTGATTCCTATAGGAGCAACAACAAGGAGTGGGATATGTTCTTGTGGTACTAAGATGGAAAGTGAGTGTTTAATGCAATGAATAAGATAGGATTTCCCTATGCTTGTTGTGCCTTGTATGACCATGTGTAAGGGTTTTTTGAATTCACAAGCACTACAATGGTCCAAAACAAGCGTAAGAGCGAGCCATTGTTTGGGGGAGAGTGGATATGGGAGGTCGTTAGCCTCAAATGGTGTTGGGTCATCATGTTGGTTAACCTTGTTTATGCTTACGAAATACTCTACAGTTTCATGTAAAGCTTGAGGTATTGTAGAGTCATTCCAGTTGTTGCAATTGTCAAAGTCATGTCTTCCAAGCATATCAAGGGAACTAAGATTTCCAGTAGTACCAAGACCTAGCTATGATAAGAACTCCCATTCATTCAATTGTACTGTATTTTCTATAGTGCTTTCACTATCTAGTTCCACTGCATCTTCTTGATTTATTTCTTCATCAATTACATGATCAATATGCCACACATTATATTTAAGTCTATTCATCACCTTCCAATTTGCAACAATTGTCTCTTTCTCGATACCTATGTCTACAACAATGTTACAAAACTCCTTGTACAAAAGTAGTTCACTCCAGCAAAATGTCTCAAAATGTTCTAAATCCTCCTTTGGAATAGCAGTAAATTGAGGGAAGACACTGATAATTGCCTTTTGTTTCCTTTCTTTCCACTTGTACAGTTTGCGGCTTGATGAGAACGAGAATGATTGTACAGATTCAAGAAGTGTTATTGTTTCCATTTGAGGAGGATGTTGCATGTATAATTGGAGGTAACTTCGATGCAACACATTTTTGTTTGAGTTTGTCCTAATTCGATTGAAAACTTTTCGCCCAACATTAAGGACCATAAATTCATGATTGCAAACAAGGGGTAGATTTTGCAACATATGGCATGTTTCTTGTGCACCTATGTCACGATCAACAACAATATAAGACATGGATTTTTTGTACGTTGCAAGTGCTTTGTCTTGGGGTGCTTGCTTTCAACATATGCGGGTCAACATATCAATACAACTTTCAGATTTTCTTTCTTCCTTTGCAGCATATTTTGCAATGTACTTTAGAACAAGTGTTTTTGAAAGCATAGGCTAACAATCCATATTGGCTCTCCATATGGAAAGCATCTCTGGAATATGTATATTCAACCTATCATCATTACGTGCAGGGGTAAAGGTTTTTTTCCCGTTTTCATCAATGCACAATGAAGAGGTGGCACATTCAATCCAGGGCACCCTATAGTGGCACTCCATGTTGAGCAACTCTTTGTAGTCAAAAAGTACATTTGTAGCGAAGATTTTAGGTGTTGTTAATAAGCATGGGTCATCTTGTGAAGACCGATGGCATGTGTTGTTCCTATCTCCTAAATTTTGAGGATTCCAAGCACTAACATATTTGTCAAAGAACGATTTTGCTATGTCTACATTTGTATTATTGCTCCAGTCAAGTTTGTCCATGTTCGGTGCACCTTCAAGCCAAAGGAATCCATGTACATGTGCAGACCCTCGATGTTTCCACTCATATCTATACCAAAAGTCTTTTGCATAGTAAAGCTTCTCTAAGACTTCTTCGTGAAATATTGTGAATCGTTGATGCAAGTATAAGGATGTGGTATGTGGGTTTGTAACAATGTTATCTATGCGATCTTTATTGCTTCTTGATGTTGGTGTTGTCCCCTTTGAAAATAGTTGGTGTAAATAAGGCCATTTGGTATCTACAACACTTAATGTGAAGAATAGTGTGGGGGAACCTATTTGGTTGATCATGTTTGACAATTCACCATGACACTTATTCCAGTATGCTCGTGTGCCTCTAAGGGATGATCCATAATGCATCAATTGTTTGGCTATTTTAGTGTTAGGCAATTGTTGTATATGGAGACGAAGACTATCTATGGTGGTTGGTGTGTAGTCCTAAACATTTTTCTTGACAAAAATAGATGCAACACCTTGGCTTCGATGGCACATCAGCAGGTTTAAGACAAAATATCTAAACCTTGGATGCCTTCCAAATCTATTATCATGAAGCCTCATTAGGTGCAACACATATTCATGCATTTCAACTTGTCTATAGCGAGGTTGTAAATGTAGTGCAATACCATTGGGAAATAGTGAAGGAAAATCCATGTCTAAAAGGCCCTTAGTATTGTATTCATTAATTGGTGAGGTCTCAAGTGTTGGCCATTCAATAATGTTGTCATTTTTATCTCTAACTTGCAATGTTTCTTTTATGATTTCTAGTTCATGGCATTTATTTGGTAACCTAGCCATAAATGATGAGGAGCAAGTGAATTCATTCTCTACTGGGTCTGCGTAAAATGTCAATGTATTGTTTGGTGCAACCATATTCTCTACTGGTTGTGTGTAAAATTTTGATGTATTGTTTGGTGTAACCATATTGTTTGGAGTAGACTGAAGTAAGTCCCACAATGAGATCTTAGCCGAAGTAACTTGGAGTTGCTCGACAAGATCGTAATCACTTGGTTCTTTAGCTGTAGGTTTAGGAGCTTGAGGAAGGCTTGGTTGTTCATTCATTCTATTCTCATAAGTATGTGCTACTGCTCTATAAGAGGGAGCCTTAGAAAGATCAGGAGAGTCACTATCAAATGGAACACCATTAATAAAACAAACCCTTTTAGGAGAAGGACTAGTTGGGGTTAGATAAATGGCCAATCTCTTAGGCCTTTGAGGGGCAGTAGAGACATAGATTACATTAACAGAATCATCACAACTAATGGAATAATTATTCAAAGAAATATTATCAACATCGATCCAGGGAGGATCAGATGTGGAAGGAGGTTCATCATTCGCTAATGCAACATCTCTAGAATAGAGTGCATCAGAACAAAGATGAGATTCATCATTCACCAATGCAACATATCTAGAAGAGAGTGCATTGGAATGAAGGGTAGATACATCATTCACAAATGCATCATCTCTAGAAGAGAGTTCATTAGAATGAAGAGAAGGTAGTGTAACATTAAGAAAGGTATCAATGATTTCATCTTCTTGCAACAAATTATCCTTTGAAATAAGAGGACTTTTGTGAGAAGGATCAAAGATATCAAGTGACATGGGTAAAGCCAAGTCACCGTCATATGCATGAAATGGAACATCATTAATATTTTGAACAAAATTAGATACTAAACTAATAAAAGAAGATATTAAATTCGTTTTGGTGAAAGAACTAAGAAAAATTGAAAATCTAGATTTTCTATTTTTTTTTGGTTTTTTCTAGGTTCTAGTAATCTACATTTTCAGAGGTCTTCAGAGTGGAATTTGAGGTCGGAACTTGCATCGGTCCCTAAAATTTGATAGTCAAAGGCATTGTATTTTAGGGACTAAAATAGTTCTCTAGGAGACTTTTCCAGTGGTGCAAACGGTTTTGAATTTCGAGCACCGAGTCAAAAATTGTGACCCCGCCAAGTAGGGGTAAATAAATTACTAGTTTTTTGGAAAATACCCTTTCTTCACGTCAGGTTCACCAAAATGTAGAGAAGGGAGATTCGCTACTCACGAATTATCTTCATTCAAAGAGCCTCACGGGGTGAACTGCCCTAAACTACCTCAAGGAATAGCGTGAAAGTTCTAGAATTAGAAAGAGTAGGTCATGAAGATTTCCTAGACAAATTGACAAGCTCTTGACCAAAGGACGACAACGTGGTGTAGTGTCCCTCCAGTTGTTGCACTTTGATTTAGTTTGTTGTTGTTCGGTTGATGGTTGCTTTAGCTGTTTTTGATATTATGCTACTTTATTTCATTTATGACACTAATACTATGTTGGTTTAATACTTTGTTGATGATACATTGGAGACACTGTTGATCATCTAATTATGTTTGTGTGGTGACATTATGATAAACATTATGTGTGTTATGGTTTTATGTTGTTTCAGAGCATTAGTGTGTTTATGATGATGTATCTGATGTTGTTTATGATGTAGTACTGTATGTTAGTCTTGGTGAAGGAGACAGTGTCACATTACTCACTCATGAGTACCCTGCTATGTTGTGACTCTCTTTCATGGTGTGATTGTCAGTTTATGCAGATATGTTTGACAATGTTGTTTGATGCAGTTTGCAGGTATAGGGCATCGAATCCACCTACTTTACCAGGTTTGAGCATGCCATTACCCAATGGAAACATGTTTAAGAGATAATGTTAGGTCCTTCTTTGGCCATCATTCCCTTACAAGACGATTATCTGTGTTGTCACCCATCGTTCTATTGTCATTTGAGTTTGTTGAGTCATTCATGTTTTCGTCTTGATTGGTAATTCATTTAATTAGTTAATGGAATTAATTAAATAAGTTATTTGATTTAGTGTAATGTTGTTGAAATGTTAAATTAAAATCTGATTGTTGTTATAAAAAGGTTTAATTAATTAAATTAAATTAAACAGGATATTTATTTGAATGTGATTGTTTTTTTTTTATGCGTAAAAGAAGATTGCTTTAATTTATAGCAAAAAAACATTTTGTTTGGTAAGCCATGATCCAAACACAGCATAGGGGACAAGGTCAGAGCCATAGGAAACTGATATCTAGCCCCATAACAAACTGCAACCACTCCCCTGACCTACGCATACAAAAACCACCCAGATGCAGTGGACAAAGCTAACTAAGAACATCCAAACGTCGAGCACAAGAACTCCAATTCAAAACTATGGCTTCTGTGCTAACAACCGCCAATTATTTCCAAATAAGCACCACCAATCTGACCCCTATGTCAGCCCGAGATGTGTCCAAAGAGCCCTTAAAGACATTAAAGCACTGTCATCCAGGTCACCACGGGGAATGTTTACCCTAAACATGAAATGAGGATTCAAATGTTGTTCTTTTGTGCCCATCCGCACCTTCATTAGCTAGTTTGTCAGCCTCTGCATTTGCTTCCCTATAGGTGTGTCGAAGCTCAAAGGATTCAAAACCTTGTAAGGAATTTATTGCTTCATCTAAGCGAGGTTGGAGCTTCCAATTTAGCAACCTTTCGGTTTTCAAAGCTTGGATCACAATCATCGAATCCCCTTCAATAACCACCCTCTTTACACCAATATTTTTGCATAAATCGAGGCCTCCCAACAGACCATGGAGTTCAACAACCATGTTGGTGCCTACTAGTAAAGGAATCAAATAGATACCCAAAGATTGACCCTGACTATTTCTTATTATGCATCTAGCTCCTGAGATGCCCGGGTTTCCTCTCAAAGCCCCATCAAAGTTTAACTTAAGCCAACCATCTTGGGGAGGTTGCCACTCTACCTTTGTATGTCTCTTTTTGGCCCCTTCTGACTTAAAAGCACCAGCCTATGGTACTTTTAAACCATGCCAACCTTTCCGCATCTGCGAATCCCACTCTGTAAAGCAGAGATCTTTGCATCTTCCATTAACCACCCTGTTATTCACTAATTCCACTATTACTACTTCCAGGCAGTTGATGAAAGTTGGCAAGCTCCGATCTATTTCTAAGAATATTCTTCGATTCCTCTCTTTCCAAACTTCCCAAACTAATGTGGAAGGACTTACTAACTAGAAGACATCGTACAAAGAGCTTTGTTTGAGTATGGGCCATGACGTAAAGAGTGTTCGGATGTCATTTTGTAGTGCCCCAGCCCAGCCAAGTTTGGCACATAGCCACCTCCAACAAGCTTGAGCAAATGGGCAGTGAACAAACAGGTGGTTTGTATCTTCCTCCTCCACTTTGCATAAAGCACACCTTGAAGGCCCTTCGTATCCCATTTTGCGAAACTTATCAGCTGTCAACACTTTGCTTTGAATTGCCTCCCACGCAAATGTGCCTGCTTTGGGTAGACATGACTTATTCCAACACAACCCCAATGGCAAGGAAGATTTCCTCTCCTCGGCACACAATATCTCATATCCTTCCTTAGCACTGTAGATTCCTGAGGGTGAGCCATTCCAAACCAACCTGTCTTCACCAGTTCTGATTACTATTGATCTCTATCCTAGGGTTTCCAACAAATCCTTCCTATCCACTTACAGAATGGGAACAGTGCTTAGGTCCTTCCATGACCAAACCAGCCGCCCCTCAGACCACTCCTCTTTGAGGTAGTCTCTGACCTTAGTTCCCCATAGTTGTTGCAGCACAAATTTTGATTGATCCAACATTAAGATGTTGTCCAAGCGTGGATATCCCCCCCACGAGTCCTCCCAAAACATTGCAGATCTCCCATCTTTAATGTCCCAAGTAAGACGATTCAGGATAGGGGATGACATGCCTTCATGAAGTTCCAAATCCTTGAGCCTTGGGGTAAATCATTTGTGAGAAAAATACTATTTGTTGCTTCTCCGACAAGATACTTATGTTGCAGAATCCTTTCCCATTTCGCCTTGTTATTCTCATACATGCTCCATATTAGCTTTGCTCCCAAAGCACGATTTTGTTTCAATATGTCACGAAGGCCCACCCCGCCATTCTCCTTCACCTTACAGACCATGTCCCAAGAAATGAGTGGATATTTCTTTTGCTTTGAGGCTCCCTGCCAGAAAAACCTTCTCATGTCCTTGTTAATTGTATTTGCCGCAGTTTTGGAAATAGCCAAGCATGATAGTAGGTAAATGGGTAAGGCTGATATCATAACCTTTAGCATTACAATCCTCCCAGCCCATGAAAGCCATTTTCCACTCCAGGAAGTCATCCTATTTCCAATTTTCTCAACCAAAGGATCCCAGAGTTTGGAGTTACTTATGCCCAATGCTAAAGGTAGCCCTAAGTAAGTGATCAAAAATTTGCCAATTCCAAAGTTAAGAACTATTGCCACCTGAATTTCTTGACGATGAGGAGTATTGATGAACAAGACCTCTGATTTGGTCTCACTAACTTGTTGACTAGAGGAACTGCTATACACATTCAAAATTTCTTTGAAAGTTGTCGCTTCTTCAACACTTGGAGTTCCGAACAACAAAGTATCATCTGCATATTGCAAGTGCGAGCAGGCTGGTATTCCCCTTGTGACCTGTAGACCTTCAATTCTGCCATGTTCAAACTCCTTGCTTATGGTGTGCCCTAAAGCTTCTGCCATCAGGATGTAAAGGAACGGGGAAAGGGGGTCCCCTTGCCTTAGACCCCTAGAAGAGCCAAAAAAACCAGCAGGCTCACCATTAACCAAGATTGAGAAATGAGGGCTGGAAATGCAGCAAAAGATCCAGTCTATCCACTCCATGTCAAAACCAAATGCTTCTAAAATTTTGCAAAGAAATCTCCAATGTGTCATATCGTAAGCCTTCCGAATATTCAATTTTATTAACATCCCAACCTTTCTATTGCTTTGCAAGGAGTGTATAATCTCCTATGCAATTATTGCACCTTCATAAATTGATCGACCAGGTACAAAGCCAGTTTGCTCCTCTACAATCAAGGTTGGTATTATTCATTTTAGATGATTTGCTATTGCCTTTGATAAGATTTTATACAATGTGTTGCAAAGTGCAATCGGCTGAAAATCATCCAGAGAATTCGATTTCCCTTTCTTTGGAATCATGGCTAAGAAGGTGTTGTTTACCTCCTTTAGCAAAGTGCATGTTGCCCTGGCTTCCTCAAAGGCTTCCACGATATCAGCACCCAAGAAACCCCAACACTTCTGGAAGAAAAATGTTGGAAATCCATCTGGCCTAGGCGCTTTGTCTGGGTGTAGTTGAAATGCAACTGCTTTAACTTCTTCTTCTATGAAAGGACGCCGCAAAGATTGGTTTTGTTCCTAGCTTACAAGCTTGGGAATATTCTTGAGGAGCTTATTCTGGGCAGTCATGTTGGGCCCTTCATTGTTGTTGAGCAAAATTTGAAAATATCTAACAACCTCTTTTGCAATCGCCCCTGCTCCTACAAAACACCCACCATTACTCGTGCAAAGATGATCAAACCTGTTTACCTCCCTTCGTACCTTTGTGGAATTGTGAAAAAACTTTGATTTTTTGTCCCCTTCTTTAATCCAAAGCTCCCTAGATTTTTGGCACCAAAAAATCTCTTCATTTGCCAATTGATCTTCTAATTTTTGAATCAGTTCTTTTTCTTTCAAGAACAAAGTTTCGTCCATTCCATATGCTAACACTGATTCATTTACATTTCCAATTCTCCTTCCAGCCTAGCCTTTTCCTCAAAAATATTTCCAAAAGTCTCTTTGTTCCAATGTTTTAATTTCTGCTTCAAAAGTTTTAACTCTTTACTACATAGAAAAGCTTGTTTCCTTCTGGTTGGTCGTTGTTCCACCATTTTTCAAGCAAAGGCAGAAGATCAGGATTTGTAAACCACATTTTTTCAAATCGAAATGGGCACTTTACTGTGTGTTTGACACCGAGGATGTCAAGCTTTACCGGATAATGATCTGAGCCTGATTGTGGCAGAGCGCTGCAATCAAAGGCATAAGGAAAGTTTCCCAAGTCACCACCAAAGAAGAACCTATCTAAACGCTCTGATATATTGCTAAAGCCTAACCTTCAATTTTTCCAAGTAAAAGTTCCCTCTGCCATTGCTATCTTGAACAAGCCCTGCTCTACAACGAAATTCACAAAATCCTCCTGAGATTTTGAATTTACCTGGATTCCCCCTCTCTTATCACTGGTTCGAAGAAGGGCGTTAAAGTCCCCCCCCTAGAATAAATGTTGAATCTTGTTGTGACTGCATGAATGTGCCTAACTCTGCCCACACTTGTTTCTTGCTCTGAGGGGACGTTGGACCATATACATTGATTACGATCAACTCTATTTGCTCCTTGTAGCTTCTTACCTTTGTTGCCAGCCAAGATTTATTTGCTGCAACCTCCTCTACACACACAACTTGTTGTTTTGAAAGTGTCATTAGACCCCCTGATGCACCTCTCGCTTCCACAAATGAAGAATTCCAACCTCTGCTACTCAACTTCCAAGATTCTACCTCCACTTTTTCCAATTTTGATTCTTGCACCAATAATATGTCTGCCTCTGACTTTTCTAAAAGCGTCTAAATAGACGCATCTTGTTAGGGGCATTTAAGCCGCTAACATTCCAGCTTATCAACCTCATAGCTCCCTGGGAAGGGTAACGCCCTTCCCTGATCTTAGAAGCATGTTGTTGATTTTTTGCTACCATGCAGCCCCCCCATCCAAAGCACGCTTCTCCTCTTTGGATTTCCTTCCTACCTTTTTCTTATTACCATAATCAGGGTTACATTTCCCAGTCATTGTGGGTTGTACCCCAAATTTTCTAGCAAAATTGCTATGGTCCATTGGTACTACCTACTAATCAACCTTTACTTGGCCCTCTTCTACCATAGTCAGCGCACCTGGCATGCTTTTACCTTCTACACTAGCCACCTTATCCGACTCCTCTAGGTCTACCAAATTCCAATTTGTTTCCAAAACTGGGGCTAATTTCCTATTTGCCTCACAACCAAGTTCATCCACTTCCGCATATTTTGTGGATGGTAAGTGCTCCGAAAAGGCCTTTGACACCTCCTTCTGCATTGCGCGAAGCTCACTACCCACTTCTAACATTGTCTCCCATTCCCAAGGCTAGGGTTTTGCACCTTCAAACACAACCATTTTTAGTCTGTTTCCTGACACTTGGTCCAGTTTCATGTCTTCTTTTGGTGCTTCCATTTCTTTTACTGGTTCCACTTTATCCTCTATTGTTAGCTTCCCTAAATCCTGGGCATCTGTGTAATTGTTGGAAGGCCCTTCCCCATGATCCGCAATCCTTTTTCCTTTAGGGTTTGGGTTGTTGCTTGCCCAGAAGTTACCATTTTTCCAGCTAGCTCTGGCACAAAGTTGTTCCTCTATGAATCCCCAGCACAGGTGTTGGAAATACCTACCTTCTACATGAATTAGCTCCAGATCCTCTTCAATGAGATTCCATGGTTCAATTTCAATGCATATCCGCATTCTCCCTTCATTACCTAAACTAATTGCCTCATCATCCACCTTTACCTCTTTTCCCAAAGTCTCACCTATGCTCTCCAGTGCCTCCTCACTCCATAATTATGTTGGTAGCCCTGGCAGGCCCACCCAAACCACCATTCTATCTGGAATGAAATTTCTAGACTCAAAATTTTGTCGCCAGGAGAAGAAATAAAACCCTTTCCCCTCAAACATCATCTCTTTGCTACCTAATATGTCCTCTTTGATTCGAAGAGAAGCACATTCTATGAGAAAATAATTATCTTGCAGGAAGCTAATCTTCACCTCCTCACCCCAGTTTCTTGCCCACTACTGCTTCATGTCCGCTTTAGTGAAACAACCGCCCCACCATTTACCAAAGACCGCGAAGGACTCCAACTTTGCCCACCTAGGTTCAGTTGTTTTTGAAGGAATTATTACTGCTCTGCTCGAACGAGCCCTAAGGTTCGCCAATCAGTTATTCTCTCGCCTCTCCTTCTCCACCCATGTTTGCTTTTGTTTGGTTTTTCCTTTTTTCGAATGTCTTTGTTGATCATCTCCTTGACTCCCTTGCGAATTCAAATTAACCGGTGGTTTTCCATCTTTATCCCAATTCGCCTTCCTTTTGACATAAAGGTTTTGCTTGTTCCTTAACCATCCATTCCACTTGGGATGCCCTGTTGTCTTACAACCTTTAGTGCGACCATAGGCATCCGAGCCTTTAATAATTCTGCCCTTGTTTGGAGCTCTCCAACTCAGGTCTATCCATGGTGGAGGCCTTCGCACCCGCCAATTTCCTTGACTATGATTTTGTGTCCTTGGTTCTGGGTTTTGTTTATCCTGTCGCCAGTACAAAGGGTGACAACAATCAACCCAACAACCATCCACGAAGACCCACTGTGGTCGCTGGTTGTCAACACCATCATTCTTCACTAGTGCGTCATCTTCCCGTGGATTCCAATCTTCCACAACGTCGCTCCACCTTCTGCCCTGCAGTACACTTGCCTTACTTCGCTCTTCCTCGCTAAGCGCCATCGAGGCTTAATTTATTTGAATGTGATTGTTAATTTAATGTGCAAATTAAAATATCTGAAATACAAACTTTGAGTTAGAAGGTGTTATCTTGGATATTTGTTAGTTGAAACTGGTTGATCAAACTTAATTTGCATGTTGATTGTTAGTTAAGATTTGTGATTATGATTTAATTGAAATGAATTAAAAGCTTTGGTTGTGCAAAAGTTTTACACAACAATTTATTCTAGAGAAGAAATTTTTCATGACAGTTTTTGGGGAAAAAGATTCTTCTCTATGTTTTGGTTGAAAAGTTTTGGAGACAGTGAATTCGAAGGATTTTTGGTTTTGGGAAAAATATAGAACTGCAGATTTGTTGATTCTTGCTTCAATCTATGCTAGATTTGAGAAGATAATCCAGGTCCTCTTCTTTGTTTTGAATTTTCTTGAATAGTAGCTTCTGAATATTGCTATTGTGTTTGTTCTTCTTGTGGTTGAATTAGTTTTCTGAATCTTCTGCACAAAACATCAAAAATAAAATTGTTGTTGATTAGTATTGAAATAATTGAAGAATTTTTTTAGAGAAACGAAAGCTATTTTAAAAAAACCTAGAAGGTAATCGATGCTATGGCGTCTTGCTTCACCCATCTGTTGCATTGCTTGATAATTTTGAAGTCTTTTCATTTTTTTTATCACAATCTGTTACATGTGTCTCCTTTGAATTTCTATGTTGCAGGAGAATTAAAATTAATCCTAGGTAGCACCCAACCTCTATTATGGCAGTCGATCTTCTCACTCTATGTTGATTTATTTGTTACAAAAATCTCTTGCAATCATATCATTCAATGGGACCACATCTTTTGAAAGTATTTGACTAACAATTCACATACCTAGTCTATGCCTCCATCTTTTGCATGCATGTCTTTTGGTCATTTGAAATCTTGCCCCTCCCAATTTGGCATAGGCAGTGAGGATGCTAGTAAGGTTTGCGAAAATTGACTTTAACCAAAGCTTTGCTCGTAGTGCATTGACATATTACTCAATCTTTTAAGGCTGCAAACTTAGCTTTACATCTGCCAATTGCTTTTACTTGAAAATAATATAGTGCAAGTATGTTTTTAGATTGTTTCTGTCAGCAAATATGAAAGCCAATGTGGGTATGGAGGTTATCCACACACTCCTAATGTTCAAATATATGCATATTGCAATAAGGGTTACTGATGTATTTGCTACCCTTAATCGCTATTCTGGCATGCTTGCAAATGCCTAGAAAACCCAACAAAGCTTGTGATGTTAGTATGTGTTCCAGTTTGTTTCATGAGATCCTTGCATAATCTTTTTTGTGTGCATTTTTTTTAGCGCACGCCTACTTTTCAGATTGTTTCATTTAGCATCACCAATATCCTCCACTTTTACAGTGTCACTATTCGAAGTTGATGGGAATGGTTCACATCTCTTAGGACAATTTATCTTGCATTAAATTTAGAGTTCAAGATATATATGATTGCGCTGCACTTGCTTTAGATCCATAAGGTTTGATAGTCTTTCCTCATCTAATGCCGCATGACCTGTGATCTCACAGTTTCCTCATGTCTTGCCTTGCAACATCTGTGTGTGACCAGTATTTCACAGTTTCCTTCATTTCTTTTCCTTCAAAGTTTTGTTTGGGGTTGTCGATGCTACTCTCTTTTGTCATCTTTTGAAATTAACAGATCATAGGTTTCTTCGGTTGTAGTTTACATCAATCATTTCCAATGCCATTGAGCCTTTGATGTGCTTTAAGTGTGGTGAATTATTATTTTATGTCTGTGCTATACCGTGCGTTCCGCACTTTGTCTTCATTGATGAGGTCAAAATATGCTCATAATTTGAGTATTATAATGTATTTTTAATATCTCTACTCTTATTTCTAATGGATGTTTTAACTCTTTGATTAAAGACTTTTTATCTAAAAATGGGTAGTATCCTGTAGCAATACATTCCTATATTCCTGCAGCTTAACATCTCTATGTGTCTTATTAATTGCCCTATTTGACCTCCCGAATGACTGATATAATGCATGTGGTTTTTGAATGATGAAATAGATTTAATATGTGATTAATGAATGTATCATGTTGTTTGCCACACATGCTTTCTTTCGCTTCTGTTGCCGTGTGCATCGCAGGTTGTTGAAGGGAGCATGAATGAGTCAAGCGCAACAGACTTTGGCCTTGCAGTAAAGTCCATTTGCAGCATGGCATCGAGGAAGTTGTTCCAACAAAGACTCTCTGACCGCATCATTGGGAAGAAATCTAAATGATCATTAATCTGGGAAGAGTGGAATGCCAAATTCTCTCTGGATTGTGTTGAACGGATATGCTTTCATTTATGAGAAAGTCTGTTCCTCGATTTTAGGATACATTTATTTCCACGTCTTTCTTTGATAGAGTTAGGTAGTTAGTTGCTTTTCTGGTTTAAATAAGTGTTCCTCCTGCGTGAGTGAGCAACCAGAGTATGTAAAAGTTAGTATTATAATGAGAGATAGTGTTTTGTGTTAGTTTTTATATAAGCAGAACAATGTATATCATTCTGAGTTTATGAATAAAAGATGATGAAGTTCTGAGTTCAATTCTTGCATAACTAGTTGATGCTTGCTAAGGGGGCCCACTTAGTAAGTATTTGTAGTTAGTTAGTTGTTTATTTCCTGTTGATCATAAGTTAGATTTTATTCTTGAAAGTTTCAGTGCAAACTCAGTCTTATATTGTTCCTGCAGCATCGAGAATCCATCCTTGTGTTTGGTCCTACAGCATAAGGCCAATTCATAGTTTGTTCCTTAGTCATAGTTGTTATGATTTATGCTTTGCTTAAGTTTAGAAGGCTTCGCATTATATTCCTGTAGCATAATTAGAATTCCTTTCATGCATTTATTTTCAGTAAATTGTGACTGGAACTGGTTCTTAGTGCACATACAGTGCTGCTCCATTTCAAGTATACGTTCCCTAGTTTGACAACGTAAATGAATGACCATAAGAAGATGTTAGTCGCCTGCTGGAATGTCCAATTCTCAGGTTAGGATTTGCCATGACTTTTATATCCTTTTATGGGTGCGACCATTTTTGGCGCCGTTGCCGGGGATGGTGTCAAGCTAAGAACCTGTCATAGTCATTGTTAGCAGTAGTTTAGTCTATTATTCAAGCATTTTCAAATCCCTTCAATTTATAGTTAACTCTATTGCATGCATAGAAGAAGAGACGCTCTGGGAAGATTTCTCCCTAACCTTGCATTCCTTGATAACAATTTTGAACCAGCTTATAATATATTTGAGGAAGGAGGATACCAAGATATCAATCCATTTGTTGAAAACCTACTTATTTAACTGCCATTTGATCTAGCTGACGAAGAACCTGAAAAAAAATCATTTGCTTTGATACTCCATCAAGCAACTATGGCACGTAATCCACCTAATCAACCTCTTGCTTTTGAATTCCCTATCATTGCTTAGCAAGATAATGATAACCTTAAAAATATTCCTTCTTCATTACTTCCCAAGTTTTATGGACTAGTTACAGAGGACCCATAAACCTTTTTGTTTGAGTTTGACATCCTCTATCGCAGCTATGATTACACTTCAGATGCTCACAGGCTGAAGTTGTTTCCTGCTACTTTGAAAGAAGGATCTCTTAGACGGTTCATGAGTTTGGGGAGGGGTGTTGTTGATAGTTGGGCAGTCATGCAAACAAAATTTCTTGAGAAATACAAAGAATATTGTAAGAGTGGTAGCAAGGGTGATGATATATTCAGAATTCAACAAAAGGAGGATGAGAGCCTGAAAGACTATATCTCAAGATTTTTGTTTTCCCTGAAAAATAATTCAAACCATACTCTCAATGAAGAATCTCAGAAACTACTTTTCCTAAGGGGAATCAGTGACACCTGTATAGATGCCCTGGACCTGATGGGAGGAGGAGATATAACCCAACTATCTTGGGATGATATCAAGAAAATATGTTTTAACTACTCTCGAGCAATTTTTAAGAAAGGTAGAGGTCATCAGGCCATAGTGGGAAAGTCTTCTACTAATGGAGTTTCACGAATGGAGATCACAAATTTGCTATCTGATTTCAAGCAGGATATCATAAACAATATGGCTACACAGTTGGATACTATACAAGCTTGGAAGAAACATGAGGAAATTGAAGCAATTTTGGCTGAGTTCTGTCCACATTGCAGACAGAAGAAACGTGACTGCAGATGTAAAATGGTGGCTAACCTAGAGGCTAAGTAGTTACCTACTAACTTTAAGATGGTAGAGAGTGATGATGACCAAGTATTCTTCGTTGCACAAAGGCGACCATGGGCTCAAAGAAAAGGTATGCCTCAAGACCCTTTAACTTTTGGTAATCCTTATTCTAATTACAATAGCCAATGGCAACCTACATATGGCCCATCACCACCTTGGAATAATTATCAACCTCACTGGCCTAACTATCAGAGTCCTTAATGGCAATCTCCTCAAGGAGGTTGGCAGCAGCCACAAGGACAATGGACTCCACCCCAGGTAACTGGTAGCAAAATCCTCAATGGAAAAGTCCACAGCAATGGCAAAACCAATCCCCTAGCTCCCTGGAGCTTCAGCAACCACAACCTTTGGCTCTCATGCCACCTCCTGTAGCACCTGCAACAAATACTGGCCCTCCAAAACAAATTCCTATGCCTACTCAACCATTGACAAATCCTAATAATAAGCAACAGCAGCCACAACAGCCTATGTATCTTGCAGAACCCAATCAGTATCCAACTTATGCCCTGAATATTCATGATATCCATCTTAGGTCTGGAACCACTCTCCCTACTCCACAATCGCCTATAATTACAGAGATTCCAGACTCTATCTCTGAACAACTGATCCTGCAGAACATATCCCTATATTAGATACTGTTTCTAAGGAACCTGTTCTGCAGCATCAGGCCAAACTGCCTTTTCCTCAGAGATTGAAAATTACTACATCCAATTCTATGGAAGAGCCTACCTTTGATATTTTGGATCAGCTAAAGAATGTACACATTCAAATTCCTCTTTTTCAAGCCATTAAAGATGTCCCAATTTATGGAAAATCCATTAAGGAGGCCTGCTTAAACAAGCCAGGAAGAAAGAAAAAAGATCCCAAAACTATCCATGTTCTAGGACAGTTGGCAGATATTATGTTAGGGAAGGTAGTCATTCCAAAATACATTGACCCTGGGAGTCCTATGGTACAAATAAATATTAATGGCCAAATAGTAAAGAATGTTTTGATAGACTTTGGTGCAGCCATCAATGTAATGACCAAGCATACTATGGAGTGTTTGAAAATCCCAACAATTCGGTCTACACCTACCATCCTGTAGCTTGCTGATAGTTCCACAGTAAAACCTAATGGAGTGGTAGAAGATATCATTGTCATCCTTGAGTCTTGGGAATACCCAGTAGACTTCACCATATTGTCCACTAAGGCAACTTTGGGGGGATATCCTATTATCCTAGGTAGACCATGGTTAGCTAAAGTTGATGCTTTTATCAGATGTTGTTAAGGAGATATGACAATTTCTGATGGTTAGTCAAGAAAGAAATTGGCTTTATATCCACCTGCCCAGCCTCAGCCAAACTTGTCTCAACCAATTTGGCCAGATTTAAGAGAGGAAACTGAAGAAGTCAATTCATTGGCTCAGCTAATGATGCTACACACTAATCCGTTTTCACAGCTTCAGAGTGAGGATGACCTGCTTTTACACATTTTGCAGTCCAACTCTGATCTAAGTAGCCCATCTACTCCAGATAACTGTCCTCAGTAGTGTTTCCTGCAGCAACTGAATTATGAGAGCCTGCCACTTGAATCTCCTACAGCAAAAGGCTTCGACCTTTCTCCTGCAGCATCTCTTTAAAATTCCATGTTGCATGCCCATAATAAAGGTTTCCTTTTCAAGGAATCCATGTTCTCTGTTTTTCATCCATCACCACCATTCATTCCCTTTTCTTTCACGTCATCCATCTTACCATACTGCCCTCATTTATGATTTCAATTCTAGCTGTCATTTCATGTTGCACTATGATCTTTCCCAGTATGTACAAGCATTAATTACAAGGTACACGATATCTTTTGTTATCACATCATTTTTTTATTCATTAACTGCTATGTACATATCATTCATTATTGCCTATTCTTCTCCTGTCCTTTCGCACATGTGTGGACGCATGCCAAATTTTTAGTATGGGGCGGGGATAATCCATTTCAAACCTTTTCTTATGTCACTGTCATAATTGATAAGATATTTTTATTTTCTTGTACTTTCCAAATATGACTATGTTTTATCCTAAAAAAATAATTAACTGCTTAATTTGGGTAGTTTGTAACAATCATTGCATGCAAATATTCTTTGAGTCATTCTTGGAAAAGTAGAGAAAGTGACGGTAGGACATAAAGAAGCAAAAAGAAGTAGAGCAAAAAAAAAAAATTTAAATTTTCAAAAAAGGTTTGAGTTTCAGGAATCTCAGCAGGGACAATTTGCGAATATGGGTGGCCAATTAGTAAGAAATGAGCCTGTAGCTCATGAAATCTTGACACAAAATCCTCAAACGGTTCAGGCATTCAGCAATTGTGGTTGGCTGAATTATTTTTTGAGGTTAGATTCTTTTAATGAGGAAGCTGCAGGTGAGTTTTTGAGGACTCTTTCAAAAGAAGAAGCTACAGTGTGGGGTTTGACAGGGGCTATAACAGAAGAATGGATTGAAAAAGCAACTGGGCTTCCGACAATAGGAGAAATTTTTTCTTTAGATGTTGTCTATGCTAGGGCAGAATTTACAGTACCAACAGATGGACCCTTGGAGGTTTCTAAACAAGGATGTAAACGAGTGTCACTTCCTTTTCCATACTCGGAATATGCCATCCTCATAATCAGGTACTTGACTTGTGAGGGATGTTTTTCCTATTTACATTCTTACCATTTTAAATTATTGAGTCATATGAGGCATGGTTTAGCTGTTAATGTTCCAAATTTCTTGTTAAACCTTTTGAAACAATGTGCCCATGAAACCCAGAGGGGTAGGGACAATTCTATTGCCCATCATGCCCTCATTAAACTCTTGATTGAGCGTTCCCTGAGGGATGTGTCACCCCTTTCTTGGCAAGAATTTGTTTCCCAAAAGAGTCTACAACTTCTAGAGCCTCCTAGAGCACTCCATGCAGCACCTACCCCTGCAGTACCTACTCCTGCAACCACCACACTAGAGCCCTCTACCCAAGTACAAACCAGGTCTGCTAGTAGAAGAGAAAAAGGAAAAAAGAAGGTAGGAGAGTCATCTAGGGTAGAAAATACCTCAGAGTATGACCCTCATATTCAAAAACAACAGTGTTCCTCTCCTGCGGCATCTTCTCCTGTAGCAGTTCCTCCTGCAGCAACACTTGTTGCCACTGCAGTTTCACCATCATCTTCTTCTATTGAGTCTGAATCCTCTAGAAAAGTCAGAAAGAGGAAAGCCATGAGAGTGCCTCCTATAACTGCAACATTGCCAAAAAGAGTTTCAACGAGGAAACAACGTAAAGTCACCTCAACGTCTGCTCAACCTGAAGTTATAATAATTCCAGAAGACTCTGAAGAATACAGTCATAATGATTCTCAGAATGTATCTGAGAATGTTCCACATAGCTCACCTATTGTTTCTGAAGAAATGCAAAATGAGCCAATGGAAGTTGAAGAAGCACAACATGTTAGTAATGAAAGGGGAATGCCAAGTCTTGATGACTTGGCTAAGGTAGCTAGGAAAATTTTAGAGGAAGTACAATCTCCTCCTGCGCAGCAATAGGAATTCATCCTGCAGCAGGAGGATGAACAACCTGAACAATTGAAAGTGTCCAATGAAACCTCATTACCCCCTGCAACTTGTCAGGAAATGACTGTTTATAAAAAGACATTTTTGATTGAATTTTTGGAATACCTTAGGACCACATGGAGGCCAGTCACATTTCAAACCTTGAGTTTCTGCCACTTAGCCAAGATTGAAATTCAACAAAGTCTTTGGGAGGAAGAGAAGAAGCAATTGAAAAGAGAAATTGAAAGGCAGAAATAGGAAATCTAGGAAATGAAAGAGAAAATGGACGAAATGATGAAAATAACTGGTAAAATTGTGGAATGTAGACCACTTCCTAGGGTCTATGCTATGTGCCTAAAGGAACAATTTCTTTGGTTTCAATTAATGAGAATTTCAAGGAATTTAGATCCTATTATTCATACAGCCAAAGAATTTTATGATGCCTATCAAGTAGCCCCTAGTTGGCTAAAGAATTCTTTATGTGAATTTTATTTTCATGGATTGATAATTCCCTCTGAAATAGAGTGGAATCCACTTCTTTATATTGGTGATATTCATTTGAGGTCACTCATGTCATGGGCGGCTAATGAAACTAATTATGGCAGACAATTGGAAGCCTATGAAGAAGCTAAAAGGAATGAGCCTATCCCATTACGACTTGAAAGCTCAGATCCCTACACAATGCTGAAAACTTGGCTTACTGTTGCATATGGGTTCAATAATCAAACAAAAAGAATAAAAATATTTGATATTAGAAAGCAAGTGTATGAAGAATTCAAAGGACAACCATATATGTTTTGAAAGCTTTCCTCTTCCAGGATTGAAAAGAGATGGGAGAAATTGACTGTTGGGCTGAGAAAGTCTGAGCCTCATAGCCCCCTGAATTTTAAAGCAGCCCTTGGAAGGAAAGAGAAGTACATACAGCTTGGTCTTCAGAAGAGGTTCGAGTTATGGTTGCCAATGACATTTCAACCTCCGGTTTTAATGTGGCCACTTTATCCCTATCAAGCTACAGATGTTAATAAGGATACAAAAACCCGTAGATATGAAAGATGACAACATTTCAGGGGTTTCTATTATAAATTTGGAACTTCACCACAAGGCCATATTGCTCCTACGGATTTCAGAGAAACAACCAAGAAACTTAATGCTGGTGGACCATCATTAGGTTAAGTAGGGGGCAGATGATGAGCTCAGAATATCCTCATAATTTGAGTATTATGATGTATTTTTAATATCTCTACTCTTATTGCTAATGGATGTTTTAACTCTTTGATTAAAGAATTTTTATCTAAAAATGGGTAGTATCCTGTAGCAATACATTCCTATATTCTTGTAGCTTAACATCTCTATGTGTCTTATTAATTGCCCTGTTTGACCTCCCGAATGACTGATATAATGCATGTGGTTTTTGAATGATGAAATAGATTTAATATGTGATTAATGAATGTATCGTGTTGTTTGCCACACATGCTTTCTTTCACTTTTGTTGTCGTGTGCATCGTAGGTTGTTGAAGGGAGCATGAACGAGTCAAGCGTAGCAAACTTCGGCCTTGTAGTAAAGTCCATTTGTAGCACGACATTGAGGAAGTTGTTCCAGTGAAGACTCTCTGACCGGGTCATTGGGAAGAAATCTAAATGATCATTAATCTGGGAAGAGTGGAATGCTAAATTCTCTCTGGATCGTGTTGAATGAATATGCTTTCATTTATGAGAAAGTCTGTTCCTCGGTTTCAGGATACATTTATGTCCACATCTTTCTCTGATAGAGTTAGGTAGTTAGTTGCTTTTCTGGTTTAAATAAGTGTTCCTCCTACGCGAGTGAGCAACCAGAGTATGTAAAAGTTAGTATTATAATGAGAGATAGTGTTTTGTGTTAGTTTTCATATAAGCAGAACAATGTATATCATTCTGAGTTTATGAATAAAAGCTGATGAAGTTCTGAGTTCAATTCTTGCATAACTAGTTGATGCTTGCTAAGGGGGCCCACTTAGTAAGTATCTATAGTTAGTTAGTTAGTTGTTTATTTCATGTTGATCATAAGTTATATTTTATTCTTGAAAGTTTTAGCGCAAACTCAATCTTATATTGTTCCTGCAACATCGGGAATCCATCCATGTGTTTGTTCCTGCAGCATAAGGCCAGTTCATAGTTTGTTCCTTAGTCATAGTTATGATTTTTGCTTTGCTTAAGTTTAGAAGGCTTCGCATTATATTCTTATAGCATAATTAGAATTCCTTTCACACTTTTATTTATGGTAAATCGTGATTGAAATTGGTTCTTAGTGCACATACAGTGCCACTCCATTTCAAGTATATGTTCCCTGGTTTGACAATGTAAATGAATGACCATAAGAAGATGTTAGTTGCCTGTTGGAATGTCCAATTCTCAGGTTAGGATTTTCTGTGACTTTTATATCCTTTTATGGGCGTGACCATTCGTCATGTGGCTGTGTGAGCCGATAGAATAGAGTACATAGTTGTTATTGTAACTTGGAGTTCCATTCTACCCTTATGTATTAGTTTACTCCTTTCCCATATGCACTCACAAATTTCATATATGAATAATGAATTACACCTATGCATTTTGTCTTGTCCATGTATGTTCTATTTTGGCTATTGATCACTACTTGATACTTCCAGCGCATTTAATAATCCACACATAAACCCATATATGTGTGTGTGTGTGTGTGTGTATACATGGTTGTATTTATATTGAAAGTCTGTAAAATATACTTAGATTTGTATATTGTATAAATATATGTAGTCTACTTTTGGTTCATTACCTTTGCATGGCATATGAACTACCTATTTCTTGTTTGAGTTTATCCTCACTTATTTGATTACTATTTTGCATGGCGTGTTCACTATTGTTGAAGATAATTGTAGATAGGGTTATGTGGATGTTGTGAGATCCTTTTATTTAGGAATTGTAATTTATTTGTTTTAAGAGCTGAATTATACAATTGACTTTAACGTAAATATGGATATATATATATATATATATATATATTAAAATTTATTGGCTCTTATGTGGTTGGTTAGAAAATGTAAAGAATTTATATTATTCTTAATGAAGAATGATCATAGTTATATTTTGTTAAAATATAAAAAAAATATAAGACATTTAATTGTGCCAATGAATTATCTATTTTGACTTTTAGTTCATGAAGACTTGATGGTTGTATTTGATGGGTAATCATGTATTGGTTATAATCTAAGAGTGTACTTCTATGCTTATGAGTTTTTAAATCTTCCAGAGGCTAGGAAAAGAAACTTGTTTTGTAAAGCTTATTGTGTTTGTACTTGATGCTCAATTACAATGATTTTATTTGGGATTTAACCATGCACGGTTTATTTGTTACTTTAGTGGTATTTTGAAATTTAAATGGTTTGTGTCATGATTAGGATGTGTTCATTCATGGATTTGTTTAATGTGCATGATGGTTATCCTTTGTAATTGATAATGAGTTATGTTATTGGGAAGAGTGGCTTTCGATAGGGGTTGGAACCCTAAGAGGTAACCAGGGTAACCTATCATGAGTTTATAATTTAGTGAAAACCTAATTAAATGTACTAAGGGTTGGGAAGTGTTCATTAAATAATTCAGATAATTGAATGCCTCACCTAATACTTTAGTGCTTGCAAAGATTAAGGGTAGGTTGAGATGGCCTAGAATGGCATCATCGTCTACTTTGTCTTCTTGAAAGGTGGTTCGATTCCACATGAGTTTGTTTAGGGGTCGAGAATCAATAGAGATTTCCAGGGTAACTCAGAATGAGGGTCGATAGTCTAGGAAGATTCACCTAGGTAACCTATAATAAACTATGTGATGACACTCTTCTCCTAATGCATGTTATGTGGTCTCTTGTGTAAAGTTACCCTTGTTTATGTTGTTGCCTCTAGGAGCTTTGTTTGTAATTATGTGGTTTAGGTATTGTTATGTTGTAATGTGTATGTCAAGCCATGTAATGTTATGTTATGTCTTCATGTTTGTTTATCTTTGTGGACCTGATATTATCTCCTAGCACGGGGGTGGACCTTCGAGTACCACATGGTTGTGAGGAACGTGCTTTTTCCTCCATTGGGTTCCCTTGCAGGTGTTGTTGTGCTTCAATAATATTGTACTTGAGATAGGAACCTGACTCAACATTGTTCATGAAGTTGGACATTGAGCATGCTCATGAACAAGGTTGAAAGATGTGTTATGATCTTCATCTATATTGGATACATTTTGGATGTATATGTGAGAACTTATTGTAATGTTTTAATTTTGTTACGAGATTTGTCATAATCTCATTTGATGTAACTTGAATATATAACTTGACTACATTTATGTTTATGTGATTGGATCATTCATTATTGATATGATTTATCCTTATGCTTTATGTCTTTTGATATAGATGTGTGATGTGCTTACTTGTGAATGTTTATGTAGCGTTGTCAAGGAACCCTGAGAATGTATGTATATATGTATCTTTTGTACTCTCATTGTAATTGAATATCTTAAAAAAAAATTGTTCGATTATTTGGTTACTTTATGTGTTTTTCTTTGGGTTCCTTGGTGGGGCGTTACACGCAGCGCGCTGGCGTCTCGTACGGACCAAAAACTTAGTTTATCACAAAGAATGCACAGTGACTACTTCTACTCTGATTGCTAAGAAATCTTAGAACATGAGAAAGAAACAAAACATAACAAAACTAAAATAAAGTGAAATAGAAATGATAAATATAAGGGGAAGAAAGGAAATACTTACAACCACACGAGTGATGAGACCTCCAACAAATGAATGTCTTCAAAACCTGCATGCGTGATATCTAGAGAAAGTGTTGGGGCTGTATAGGGGTTTGCCTTAGTCAAACCCCTGTTTTGGTGTTCCCACCTCCACGAAAGGCCAAATAGATAGAGAGAGTGAGAGAAGTAAGCAAATGTGATGTGATAAAAGCAATCCTCACTCGAAGAGGAGAACTCGTATCACAAAATATGAGTGATAAAAGCAATCCCCGCTTGAGGAGGAGAATCTGTATCACGAAGTAAGGATGCAATAGATAAGGGATATGGAATCCTAGGATGCTTGCAAGCACAAGGAAAGGGAGATAGAACTGTGAGGCTTAAGGAATCCAAATGAAGAGAGCAATAGAGCTACAAGAGCCAAGAGTGTTGTTGTAATGAGCTTGTGAAAGCTTGAGAGTGTTGCAAAGGGTGGTGCAAAAAAGTGGAAGAGGAAGCTAGAAGTTGGAATGAAGCTAGAAGCACTTGGAAGAAGAAAAAGAATTGAAAAGATAGCATTTAAGGAGACAAAGGAAGCAAAAAGAAGCTTCTCGGGCGGTTACAAGGCATCTCAAGTTGTTACCACCATCCAAAGGAGGTGACAAGTGGCAAACATGCATGGAAACGGTCATTTGAACGTTGAAATGTCGCAGGATGCTAGCACAATGCGTGAGCATATGTGCAACGTGCTAGTGTCCAGACAAGTCATGCTACAAAATGACGCGAACGAGAAAGGAAAAAAGTTTGATGCAAG
Organism: Sequoia sempervirens; assembly: GCA_007258455.2. Classification (NCBI taxonomy): domain Eukaryota; kingdom Viridiplantae; phylum Streptophyta; class Pinopsida; order Cupressales; family Cupressaceae; genus Sequoia; species Sequoia sempervirens. The sequence continues at coordinate 7,497 of VDFB02258062.1, read as the reverse complement.
GCTGCCGCACGAAGGGTAGTTGCTGAAAAGGGTGTTGAGCATCTTGACAAGGGAAAAAGGCTGATGCAAGGGCTAAAATGAACCTACACAAGATGCTAAGGGAGCAATCGCTAAATTGGATACAAAAATGCATGTGAAATTGCAAGGGGTGCAATTTTACGACATTACACTAGGACATATATAAAATACATGGATTTGACTAATAGTCATCATCATCTCCCACCAATAAGACATGCCATGAGAATAGAAGAAAACTTATTTGTATAAATAGAAAGAAAGTGTAATCATCTATAATTCCCCTCATTGGTAAAAGTACAAAGTTGTATCACACTTTTGGCCAACTTATAACATAAGTGAATTTAAACATTTCCAACTAAAAATCAATTTTGATCAAACATATAGTCTAACTAGATTCATTATAGCTAAGTTAGATATGGATCATTTTTCCAACTAAAAGTGTTTACTAAATGTACATATAACACCACTTTGGGGCTAATTTACCAAAACAATAAAATTACTCAAAAAACTTGATGTTTCAACAACTCCTATATATATATATAACACCTTTTTGTAGATCTTTAAGTGTAGTTTTCAAAAATATAAAATTTTAATAGTTTAATTATTTTTTATTTTTACTAAAAGTAGGCCATCAACACCAAAATATAAGGTTGATTATCTTGTCAAGAAAAAATAATAATTTTTTTTTTTTTTTTTTGAAAAAAATGATGCATTAGAGGAAAGATTCTATGTTATGATGGGGTCAACCCACAATACTGTGTTCCACTTTTTGGCCAAAGTAGGACATTGAAATCAACATTTTTCACCAAATTTTTACTTTGTGAAACATATGGCAACTAAACCATTAACAATTTGTAGATGATGCAAACTATTGATTTATGAGGATTTGTGTGTAGATTCCATTTTTTTTTAATTTAGAAATAAATTGGGAATTTTGTTAAGTGACTTTTAATTACTTTTTTTTTATATATAGTAAATAACATTTTAAAAGGTGGCATTTATGTCGTAATGCATAATTTTTTAATTGAAAGGATAAAATTATAATTTTTAAATTATAGATTTGTAATATCAATATCTAGTGCATGAATTTTTTTATATTTTTTGTTGCATAATTTTTAAATTAAATTTCAAAGTTAGAGTAATTATAATTTGGATACAGATGTATGTCGTAACACATAACTTATTTTGTATGTATTAGAATTATTATTATTTGTTAAAACAAGGACATCAATAGCTAGCTTGTACACATATTTTTTAGATTTTTTAGACTCTATTTTTCTGCATGTGAAACAAATACCTTGATGTTTGGTGGAAAACCTACATTCACAAGAAGTAAAATATAAATATAATAATAAAATTTAAAATATGCAAAATTATACTTTTTGGAAAGTTTATAATAATGGCTACATACTTACAAAATATAATTTTTAAATGAATTTATTTGATCCCTCAAAAGTTAAAGAAAAATGGTTTTTTGTTAGCATTTTGATAGGTGCAAAGGAAATTTCATTGTGGGTATGATTTAAGACTAGAGGGGTTATATCAAAGGGAGTTTGATCTAATGGGGTCTTTTAAAACCCTTTAGATGGAACGCCTCAAGGCTTAAATCATTTATTAATTTATTTTTTAAATGATGCATAAAAGAAAAGATTTTATGTTAATATGATATAATTTTTATTTTTATTTTGGATAAGTAGTTAAGATGTAAAAGGTGATGTCCCATAGAAACAATTATATTTTTAGTACACACAAATTTTAAGATTTATTTTAAAATATATATATTTATCAAAAAAAATCCATACACTAAAGTTTCAATTTATAAATACACAAAAAAATTGAAAGAAAAAAAATACTATATAAAAAGCAATGTCTCATTTGACTTCATTTTTCAACATTTGATCAAGAATTAAATTATCTTGTCAATTTTATAAAAAATATAATCAAATATATTTTTTTGTTTAAAAAAAAATGCAAACATAAAATACACTAAAAATATATACATTTTATTAATTACGCCGAGAGGCGTTATACAGTGAAAGCAATGAAAGAATATTCTCCGTAAAATTTTTGAAGCTGCATTGAAAATGACAGGCAGGTGGAAGTCATGTGCTACTTTTTAAATCTGAAGGAATTAAAATTCATTAAATTTTGAGAGTGGCCTTGGCATGCAAACTATTGACATGCAACCTGTTTCTTTTCAAATGAAGAATAGGTAGTTTATTACCGTCTACAGGATGAGGGTCTCATAAATGTGGAAATGATTCGCCTACGCGAAGGGTTTCAACTCAAGCTACAAATCAGCTGGTGGGATTGCTATTTGCGTCAACAACAAACCACATATGAATGCTAAACCAGGTGGATTGATTTTGTTTTTCTTTCTGTGTTAAGGAGGTTTTGTCTGCGGCAATATTGTCGTGTCTGTCGAGTTTTTTGAATTGGATTTGTTGTGGATTTGAACCTGTGGTGGTGTTTGCAGATAGACCAAAATATTATGCGGGAGATTATTAACCACCACATGCTTAGGCACCCAAATATTGTTCGATTCAAGGAGATATCTACTGGGTTCGAGTCCTAGTGGCTTTACTTATCTTTTTCTATAGATCAGTTGGTACTCGAACCTGAGGCCTTCCGTTTTGAATGTTGTGATGATGCTTTGTAGCTATAGCTGCTTTGTCTGAGTGTGGATTGCTCTTCCAACAATAACCCCTACAATTTTTTTATGGCAGGTGGTGTTAACTCCCACTCATCTTGTCATAGTGATGGAGTATGCTGCTAGCGGGGAGCTGTTCGAGCGAATTTGTAATGCCGACCTCTTTAGCGAGGATGAGGTAGGGATTTACGGTTAATCGTTGTAGGGTTAGTAGGTAAAAAAAGTATTGGAATTCGAATGAGTTAAAGAATTAGGTTTGGTTTTTATTAAGGCATGGGTACACAAATTTCACCAGACTACAACGTGCTGTTGAAATTACAGGTTTTGTAGTTATCTCGTAGGTCCTCAGACTATTTCTTCTGGATTAAGACGTTTAATTCCAAATGATTTTATTCTCCAATATTTTCATTTTATGGGATTCTAAAGTCAAAACAGGAGGGGCGAGTAGTGTTTAGCAGGTAAATAATAATAATAGTAATTAGTTTTTCTTCTTTGAATAAAGAATACAATGTCTGTGTTTGATAGAATAAATTAAATTAGAGTCATGGTTTAAACTCCAACCCAGCTGACCACAAATCCGGTACATCCCAGTCAAAATACACCTACTTTCTTCAAAAACCTAAACTTCATAGAAATTCTTTTGTTGAATCCTTTAACAGATTAGAATACGTCGTGCACACAACATTTACAAGTGGAGATTGGATTCTTCCTGAAAAATTCCTTATTTGGGCATGTAAGTCTTATATAATACAATCAATTTAGCAGCAAACCCCAGTGGCATGATTTCTTGTTCATCCTCTATGTAAACATGTGCCAGCAACAACACCATGTATATGGAGGAGGTTTAGGCTACGCTTCTGCACCTCCCATGCAGGCGCCATATCCTCGATATCCTTACGAACTCTCCAATTGGTCCACAGCCCTATGTGACTGTGACCATGACTGTTGCACCAGTAAGTTTCTCTTCCTCCACCTTCTTTATCATTTTTAATAGATATAACAAGCAATACATGTTGATGAACGATATTATGGACTCTCAGGCTTCCTAAAATGTTTATGCCCCTGTGTTACGTTTGGGAGAGTGGCAGAGGTTATAGACCAAGGACGAACAAGTAAGTCAACTTCTTTTAACAAAATATCAGTGTGTATATTAAAGAACTCTCATAAATAAAACATGACAGAAGGAAATCCATATGTTTTGAAATTTCTATTGCAATTTCTTAAACAGCTCTAAATATGGTTGTGCAAAACGTGAAAGAATATGAGAGAGAGAGATAAATTTGCAGTTAAATAAGATTGAAATAATCTTCTAGAGATCATGATTATTAACATGGTAGATGGTGATCAGGGAAGCAGTAAAGCTTTAATAGGCAGTACAATGTAGGTGGGCAAGGGCTTGGTTCGATTAGTTATAGTATTCTATTGCAGAAAAGAGGTGATGAGATCCAATTCCCATCCACGTAGTATTCGAGGGTATGTAGTGTGGCTAGTCATAATAAAAGGTTTGTCCAGTGTACTGCAGGTTATAAGAGGCTAAGCCAATTCCCTAGTCTAAAAAAGGGGTGTAGACTGTACTTATTAGGGAAAGGTTAATTTATCCACTGAAAAGATGATTGACCTTTTTAATTGTCTGATCATTGAGTTAGATAAAGTTTAAATATAGTAAGGCATTGGTTTTAATTGAAAATAGATTTTTTTAGTTTTTAATTTCCTCTCATTTCAAGATCTCTTCTACATTACTACTCCTAGATGATGAAAAAGGATATATAATCCATGTTGTATGTGCACTCAAATTACCATGTCCTAAGATGCCCCATAATTTTCGCTGTTATATTCACTGGTCACTTTCATCTTGTTGAAGTTTGGTTGTTTGGACCGTCATTTTTTCAGTTACAGCTAATACACAGAAACCCTTTATTTTGAACAAGTCAGGTTTTTCTTCCAAGGCTAAATATCTTCCAAGAATTGCAAAATATATTTTAGTACCGAGTTTATTTTGGTAGTGTAAATTGCACAATGCCCTCGGGGGTTTCCAAAAGTGTTTGTGATATGATAGGAAAATATTGCAAGCAGTCTATCACCGTGATCTTAAGCTAGAGAATACATTACTGGATGGAAGCCCTACACCCCGACTTGAGATCTGTGATTTTGGATACTCAAAGGTAAAATCTGTTTTGTTTTTCCATAACTGCTCTTTATACCTTTTGGATGGATGTCTTCAATGATCATATTCTTTTTTTACCGTGGATATGTCCAAAGTAATATTTATCCTTTTGTACAATAATGTATGTATACAAATTCTGTCTTATCCACAAAATTCATGAAATTTTGGTATAGGACTGAAGGTTAAATTGTACATTTGTCTTCATAATTGTTGTAAAATCAAGCATATCTTCAGTTTTACTTTTTTTTTCATGGTTTTGATATTTCATTGTGTATATCTTCAACATTGTTTTTTTAATATGACACATTGTACATATTTTTAGCCTTTTTTAATAGTTGTTGTATATGCTTTGTATACACCATTAGTTTTTCTTCAATATATTTATTGTATATTTTGTTCATTTTGAAATTTTTCCATAATTGTTGTATATATTTTGTGCATATCTTCATAGCTTATTTTCCTCTTAAATGTTGCATATATATTGTATGTCTTTGACATTTCTTTACTCACAATAGCTATATTGACATTACACATATCTTTGGTCTTTTATTTGTTCATAATTGCTTTAACCACATTTTTTTCTTCGGATTTTTTTTGCAATTGTTTTATGTACATTGTATATTTTTAGAGCTCTCTCCTCCATTCATGGCCCAAATCAACAGTAGGGACACCTTCTTTCATTTCCCTTGAGGTTTTATCAAGGAAAGAGTATGACGGTCCAAGGTAATCCATTTACTCTTCCAGAAAAATGAACAGTCATTTGCATATTCTAAAAGGTAAAAAATTAATTGTGTGTGGGCTTCTCAGGTTGCAAATGTGTAGTCCTGTGGAGTAACATTGTATGTGATGTTAGTGGGGGCTTATCCATTTGAGGACCAAGAGGATCCCAAAAACTTCAGGAAAATAATTCAAGTAAGCTTTTGCTTTCTATTATCAATTGCAACCCCATTTTAGCTCTGTAAGCGCTTTGTGTCACTATAAATTACCAGGCGATTTATAAATTTTTGGGTTTATAATTTTTTGGCAATGGCAATGAGTGTTTTGGGTAACTTAGAACCAATTGTGTGTTTTAGTTACAGTTTTGTGGTAGGGGTTTGTGTTGGGATTTTATGTGGTGAGGGTTTTCATTGGGTTTATGTTGTTTTGCAGGCTCTAGTGAAGTAGTAGTTATTGTTTGTAAGTTCCTACAACTATGGTTACTACGGCCTCTCTTGTGCATAATATTAGTCCTCACCGAATGTTGTGTTGTATTCTAGAAATTATGAATTGGGTATACATAATTGAATAGAGGAATTGACCAGATAGATCGATGGATCTTGGAGCTCTTGGTTTATATTGTACATCTCTACTATTGTTTTGATCACCTATTGTATATTTGGAGCTCTTTTTCCCTTTTACACCACAAAGTAATGCCATGTTCTCACTTTCTCTTTCTTTCTCTGGACCAAAATCTCAACAGATTTATTAGTCAATTGTTTGAACATGAGATGTATTTTGTATTTTGGTTTGGATCATGCTGAGGCAATTGGATCTTAGAAATATTATAATTGTCATTAGCCTTTGATATTACAGAGCTTTAGAACACTTTCATATTGCCAAATTGAAGGGAATAAGTCTCAAATGAAAATAATTTGTGATTTTTGGAGCCAAGATAATTGCAGGCTTATTAGAGTATATTTTAAGAGAAGAAGATGCACTGGCCCTTTGTATTTGGTTGGGTATCTATTTGTTTATCATATTGTAGTTTCAAGAAAAATATAGGGGATTTCAGTCTACCTCTTATATCTGCTAGGCAAGGTTAAATTATCACCCACTTCCGTTCAACCTTTAAACAAGGGATACAATGTTGATTTATTCTGATGTTGATGAAGTCCAATAATAACATAAGACAAAAATAAAATAAAATACTTCACATTAAATATTCACTTGAAATAATCTATCCATATTTGATATTAGATCTTACTTGAAAATCAAGTGAGAATCTACTTACAATGGTGAAATTGGCATTTGCATACCAATTACCTCATAGGCATCCTACATGTTGTTACTACTTACATAAAAACTATTACTATATTTCTCAAAGTTAATATAAAAGTAAAAAATTAAAATAAAGTAAACAATATCAAGAAAATAAAATAAATAGTTCTAAAGTAAAATAAAATAATTCCTATCATTATGCTTTGATTCAAGTTTATTGAATACTGACTTTCAATCTACTCTCTTCTCAAAAGCAGAATAAGAGATTGTTGTTTTACATTTCAACTCAAATATTTCTCATTTTTGCTCATTTTTGTAAGGGTTCATGATAGAGGTTCATTTTGTTTTTGAATTTCAGAGTAGATGTAATATATGTGTCAAACAAAGCAGAGGGGGATTGTTATATAACTCTTGGACATGATTTGACATTTTTATATAACTCTTGGACAAGATTTGACATCTAGAAACATCTATTGGTCCTCCCTATACAACTCAATGAAAGGATGGTCCTCCCTATACAACTGATTTTAAAAAAAATATTCTAAAATATAAACTTAGCTCCCAAACAAGGGGCTTATTCAATTGGTTTCTAATAATCCAAGGATTTAAAAAGAAATTTCAAAATGTAATAATGGGTATCATGAAATTGTGATTCCTCATTAAGGATTTGTTGCCTATAAAGCTTATG